>JAFIDM010124777.1:0-17865 GCA_023159025.1 Thereuonema tuberculata | reverse complement strand
ATGAATCTGAATAAATGTAAAAAGAATGAATCTGAATAAATGTAAAATGAATGAATCTGAATAAATGTAAAAAGAAAGAATGCGAATAAATGTAAAAAGAATGAATCTGAATAAATGTAAAAAGAATGAATCTGAATAAATGTAAAAAGAATGAATCTGAATAAATGTAAAAAGAATGAATCTGAATAAATATAATAAGAATGAATCTGAATTAATTGAAGAAGAATGAATCTGAATAAATGTAATAAGAATGAATCTGAATAAATGTAAAAAGAATGAATCTGAATTAGAATGAATGTACTTTCTAATTTTCATATTTTTATAAACTGTATTATACTAATAGAGTGTAAGTAAACTTGATTTTTTTAATAATAAAACCAGAAGTATTTTGAAATGACCGTTATTAATTTGTTTTCCAAAATCATGATAAGTTTCCTTTACTGTATATTTTTAGTCTACTTTCGAACAGAAAGTGAGGCTTATACGTGTAATCACTCAGTTTGTATGTTTATCTATTCGTGTTCACTCTAATATCTTTTGAATTGTTGTAAAGATCTTCTTCAACTTGGAATGCTTAGTTAAAAGCAGAAGGGAATCTTACTTTTTGTGTTTTCTCATTGTGGATCGTGTGTGTCATAAACACATTTTTAATATGAGTAGTTACGCTAAATATAAGATATAATATAGTGAATGCAAAGTAATCATGATGAAAGCTGAATTACGCTGTAAATTACGCAGCATTCGGCAACATGATAAACGATGACAAAGCAACTGATGTAAGTATCCTGTGGAAATTCATAAAATGTAAAAAGTAACTACTAGAAGAAACAGAGAATTTTCTATTTCCAACAGTAACATCATGGGAAAAAACTCGAATGAATCGTCGTATGATATGTCATCTCTCATGGAAGAAATAAAACAACCCAACACCCCGTAGACAGTTCGTGTTGCGCAAACTGTTTTAAAAGAATTAGTTGAGATAATGATTCAATGCAATTCCTAAGAAAAAAATACGATGATATCGTAGAGAAATTCTACAAATATTAATAAAATTAAAATTTAATATCAGGAAAACAAAAGAAGATTCTATAACAAAATTCTAAAAGAAACTATAAAAAAATATGGAAGAAGATATGAATAGTTTAGAATCACAGACAAAAAAACAATATGGAAATTTCAGGAATTCAAAAAGGGAAAAAGACAATCTTGTAGAAATAATCCAGCCAGCTGAAATTAGCAAGAATTTTAAAATTAGAGAACTCCTCAATCAGAATAGAGGCTGCTCATAGATTTAGAAGATTTCAGAAAGGCAAACAATAGATCCATAATAATAAAATTCGTTAATAGAAGAGACCCGAGACAAACGGCTAACATTTTACAGAGCTAATAAGAGCATAAGCAGTGATGATTTATTCCGAATAAATAATTAAAAGATATATATCAATGAGAATTTAACAAAAATTAAAAAAAAAATAATAGAATTTTCTTTTTGAAAACTAATCATGAAACAAAATTAAAAATGATAAATTTATTTAGATAAAACCAAGATATCTTAATAAAGAAACATAAATCCTCAAATGATATTAAACTTAATAATGAAGAAGAAATAAGAAAAATCTAAATTTTTTTAATAAGATTAATTAAATAAAAAGAAATATGATTTAAATAAAATAGCTAACTGAAATATTTTAAACAATTTTGATTTCGGAGAACAAAATATACTAGAGGACATAAATTTATGGAACCCCACATTATTTAATAAAAAAATCTAATTTCAATGTTTTATTTATTAATATATATAGTGTAAGGACTAATATTAACATTTTAATAGCCAACATTATTAACAAAATTCTTAAAATAGATTTTATAATTCTTGTTGAAGCAATCCTAAGGGGCGAAGAGATTCATTATTTTAATATTCCTGGATTTAACAAGATTTATAAACTCAGGAAGGTCACAATTTCTTTATTTAAATTAACTAAGAATACTTCTTCACAGATCCAATATTTCGTCTTATATGTTTCTCAAAGACTTCTTCAGGGTAAAAACAAAATAAAATTAAATAAAAACTAAAAATAACGATCAAACGGGAAGAGAATTAGCCTTCTCTAACATTACAAAACATTAAATAATATGGTAAAACATCCAATGAATACATCCAATGAATACATCCAATGATACATTGTCATGGAATAATGTGGTAATACATCAAGTGATACTATTGTCATGGAATAATGAGGAAATACATCAAGTGGTAATATATCTAATGATACTATTGTCATAAATTAAGAAGATACTATTATCATGAAATAATATGGTATAAATTAATGAAAACAATGAAACCAGTGAAAATTATTAAAAATAATTAATAATTAAGTAATTATTATAATAATTATAATAATAATAATTATTAAAAATTATTAAAATTATATAAGACGAAATATTGGATCTGTGAAGAAGTATTCTTAGTTAATTTAAATAAAGAAATTGTGATATTGTATGAAGATCTCAGATGTTGATTAAACTCAGGAAGGATTTATTATGTTTTATAAAACAGAATTTGTGGTAAATAATATTATAAAAGGTTCCATTACATATGAAAACTTACAAGGCAATATTAGACATTCATCTAAAAATGAAGCTTTTATTTTTTACATTATATATAAACTTGCATTAAATAACAAAATTCTTTTTGTAGAAGAATAAAAAAAGAATTTGTTAGAAATAAAAAATTAAAATAACGACACTAATATTTGTGAAAATTGCAACACCAAGAAGTAACAATCAAATTATACTCAAGAAATCTAATCAAAATGGAAGGAAATTTATTTCATATATTGCTAACAGTGATACAAACAAAGCTTAAAGTTTCAGAGCAATGGAACAACACCAATTGCAAAAAAAATAGTTTGTTGTAAAACCTCCACGAGCTGCAATAAGAGCTGCTATTCAGTATGACATAGTATCAAACAGGCCTTGGATGAGTTCCTGGAGTATCGTGTCCTGCCAGGCTGTTTCTATCCGAGTGCACAGTTCATCGGTATAGGCTGCTGGATACAATGACGGGCTAGTTGCCGACTGAACATTTCCCAGACATGTTCAATGCGTGACATAACGAGGAACATGCAGGCCAGGGAAGAAGAGATATCTGCCTTGCTTCGAAGAAGGCCTGGACATTTCTGGCAACTTCTCGTCGGGCGTTGAATTGTTGCAATATGGCTGCAGGAATGTGTTGATGGAAGGGTACGACTTCAGCCTCCACAATCTTCTTTGATGAAGCGATTGCTGTTGATAATACCCACAATTCGTAGCAGCCGAGATCGTCTGTGATACCAATTGCTCCTCAAACCATTTCGCCTATTGTGCAGTATGATGCTGGGCATCATCATGCAGTCTGGAAGATGACACTCAGCTTGATGTTGTCTAATGCGTATGCGGTAATCCAAGTTCAAGCGGGACTTGTCCGAAATCACGACATGGTTCTGCACTCCAGTAGATGTGAGCCCATTGTATCCTGAGGCGTCCATGGTTCAGGCCTAAGGGAATCCTCCTCAGAGGAAATCATGCACGCAGTCGAAGCCTGGAACCAGACAGTGTCAGACCAATTGCAGTGTTCCAACGTTGTGCTAACACTCGACAAGAGGAAGAACGGTCCGCGGATGAAGTGCCTATTAGTCCGTAGTGCCGTCACATTTGGTTGTCCATACCCGGATTTTCGACTCGTCCTGTTCCCGTCAGTCCACTGCTTTCATATGCGCATTGCTATCGTAGCATTCAGGCCTATTCTATAAATTCTCGTTATCCTTACTCGTAACAGGAATCATTAAGATTTTTAGCGAGTGTCATAGCCACATCAGTAAAAGTTGGTAGTCTGTAACCTGACTCGTTATAGTACCACTTCCAGTTTACATATATCATTAACATCAGGACTGACCACCCGATAACTCTACGTTTTGCGAATGGAATTTTGGATATTTACGTAATGCGCATGCGTGGAAATATCGCCATGAATGATCACAACATAATTCACCATGAATGATGTACACTCATGAACCAGGAATGGAAACGATCTGTGAAAACTAGTGCAGAGCTGTACAAAATATGTGTCGATTTACTGAACAACTCCGAAATTTTCGTGAAAATGAATCACAGAAATATATCAAGGGCTGTCATGACCTGTAGAAATTTATTAAAATTTACATTAATAACATTGATAACATAATTTTTGCCTCATTCATACGTGTCTTACAGGAAATGAATATGAATTACCCTGTAACGTACATTGATAAAGGAACCCGAAAGAGGGGGGGGGGTTAGTTGGTCCCTCAGCACCGGCGCCCGGCTTTTTTTTTTGTTGTTGTTAATTTGGAGATTTTTTATAATTTTTTTTTTTTGGTTGTCAATTTGTAGATTCCGTTTTTTGTTTTGTTTTGGTTGTCAATTTTTAAAAATTCCGATTTTTTTTTAGTCTTAAGGTGACCGCGGCACTTGGAGTATACTTGAGGCAGCCCTTACCTTACAAAAGTCTGCCCACTCCTGCTTTAGAAGTATGAAATCGTGTGGTATTTTCGCGATATTTTTGGCTAAGATTTTATGATTTTGTTCATAACATGGGGGTGGGGTGGGGAAATGCCAGGTATTGCATTTGGTACCCGGGCCCGGAATTTGATGTGGGGTGCCTGCATTGATACGACTAATACGTTCTTTTCTTCATTAACCTAACTGCAGGTAAAGCAGTGTTGCACATGGAGGGTTGAAGGTGAGGCGCGATTCTGCCTAATAGTTCCAAAGCAACTTCTTTGGGAAATCTTAAAGAGTTCTTTAAATTTCCTATTCGGCATTAAAAAGATTATTCCTCAATTCCCTCTGCATGTTTCTCTGCCTTATGCTACGAAAGGCAACATTATAGACGTAATATCCAATGGTTTGATTACAACCCCAACAAATTGTAATGAAAGGTTGTAACATTTTGTTTTCACATACAAATGTAATGACACATTTGTTTTACCAGGCGGTTAGTTACTGTACTTTTCATTTTATTCCGTTACACATATTTCAAAATGGGTCGCCTTGAAATCAGGTTTTGAACCGCGTAGGCCTTATATCCTTCGTCATTAGATAGACAATTAAAGTAGGCTTATACTATAGCGTCGAGACTACATAAATTTCATATGGATATATTAGTTGTGATACATTTAACATCTGATGATGAATCCAACCAAAATATTCGAAATAATTTCACTGTTTGTTTTCCTGTAATATTCTCAACGTGATTGCGGAGGTAGATTCGGTCTACGATTGGATATTCATTTTTTTCATGTCCTAACGCTTAACTCTCGAATTCTTTTATTTTTTTGTCAAGGAACACAAGGAACACAATTCAATTCTTAAGTCATTTCATGCTCTTCTTCTCTTATATACCATCAGCTGTGTTCATTTCCTCGTTATGCCTTAATGGCACCTCCCTGCTGCTCACTAACTGGTAGCGAGAACTCGTTATTTCTAACGATTCAACTATCTCGTTAGGGCACCATCACGTATGCTCGCTGCCTGGTAGCGAGGACTCGTTATTCCTAACGATACCATGAGCTCGTTAAGGCGTTACAGAATCAGAATTATCGTTACGATCGGTTAACCGGTCGTCATCACGTAACGAAATGCTTACAGAATAGACCTGATTATCATCCGTAAGAGTAGCAATTTTCTCGGTATGAAAATCCTCCTTCTCACAAGCCGATCATTCGGTCCCGTTCAAACTCCATAGCTTGCTTATGAGGCGTCGACAAGGCATACTGTCTCCAGTAAGCGCGTAGACAGCTCACTGGTTATGAAAGACTACTTCCGTGGATCCACAATAGTCCTCTACTTATACGCTCTTACACGACAGTCCAGAGGGCGCTGCTGAGAATAAGCACAATCATTCCCAAATGTTAATCATTTGCATACTATACCCTTCTTTCCATATCGTATAAATTTCACTTCATTCGCAAGTTTCCTTCATGGTATTGCATTTTTCACAAACATGAGTGTATATTACTTTAATTCAAAAACTCATACGCGATATTTCGTCCTAATTTAACATTAGGACTTACTCCCAAATAAAGTTTTTGAATTAAAGTATTATTTCTTGTGTAATTTGAAGTTATGATACAGGAGTATTTGAATGAAAGTATATTATAATTGTATATGGACAGGCTATTTTAATATTGACATCAAAATAACAAAATAAAACTAGTAATATCATTAAACAGTATTTCAATTTTTTATAACCTTGGATATATAAATCAAATGTATAAAACCACAAGAAATATTACAACAAATTCATATAGTTCTAAAACATGTAATGATCGTTTTTTTTACCCTTACGCACAACAACAGCATTACTTCTTATAAAATTCAATGTTTATCAATAATAGATATTATATTAATTTTTGTTTTGAGTAAAAATATAATGATTAATTACTGATATCAGAAATCTTGGAAATAAATAGACATCTTTTGAATGCATGATCAGGACATATTTGAAAACTCTGAAAAATCATTGATGGAAATCATTAATTTCTTCTTTGTCTACCAATATCTGAGACAGCTTTTTTTTTACACCAATTCACACTATTTCTTGTTTACTTGTTAAATTAATTTTTGATCCCGTCAGCTATTTGTTTTGAAAAAAAAAACCAACATTAATATTAATGTTGTTTTAATTTCATGTTTAAAATTTTATAATTATGCGATTAGAAGCCGGTAAGTTATAACCGTTAAATATTTCAGTGATTGATTTATTGCCTTTTCCTTTCTTTGAACTACTTTCGTTCATTTATTTAATTATTTTCTTTCACCATTTATTAGTTTTGGAAAAAAATATTAATAACAATACGAATAAAATCTCAAATTTACATCAACCCTTTTTTAATAAAATGAATGCTAATTAGAATAATATTTAGAATTCAAACTCAGTAATGAACATTATTGTCTTTGCATTACATGTATATTTTAGGTAATTTAAGACCTATTTTATGTAAATAGACATTGTGCACTTTTTCGAAATATTTTTAGAAATATTTAATTCTTCCTTTAAGAATAAAATGCACAGTGGGTGGAGCGGAGGTGGGAGCAGGCAAGACTGTTTAAAGACTACATTCAGATGTAGGCCTATTTAAAAATAAATTGTATCAAAGATCAATAAATTATAAGATTTCTACATGTCAGTTCTTAATAAAGGTTATCTTCTCGTTCTTCGTTTCTTTCTTTTTTTATTTTCTTTAGCCCCCTCATCCCTCCCAAAGGGTATGCCACTGTGCGTAGCTATGCATGCATTGGATGGTCTATGAAACAGTTTCTTCATGGACGTCATTTATTTAGTTTTTTCTGTCAACATCTCCTAATTTCTATGTTGTTTTATTTTCATTTCATATTTTTAATTTCATTTTAAAATATTATAGTTATGCGATTAGAAGCTGGTAAGTACATCTGTTTTGGTTATAACCATTAAAAATTTCAGCGATTGATTTATTGCTTTTTCCCTTCTTTGTCGTACTTTTGTTTATTTATTCAGTTATTTTCTTTCACCATTTTTTTCAGTAACTATACAAATTTTTTCCAAGTTTACAAATTTAATTATTCCACGATGGCAACAAAAGTAAATTTTAATTCTAACATAACTGTTTAAAAATTTAAGAAAAAATCAAAATGTTTATCTTAGTTTAATGAAGTTTTCACATGAATAATTATCCTAAAAATTATTTTTTATATAATTTTAGTCTCCAGAAGACATCTCTGCAGGAATAACAGATCAACATGGATTTATCAACAAATCAGCACAATTTTCAACAAATTAAAGCACTTATTCATCATTTGATAAACATTTAACTGAAGTTTGCACTCAAGAAATAAATGTTAGTTAATTTGATATTCTATGTATTAAAATGTTCTTTAAAAAAAACTAAATTGAATTTATTGATCCATCAGAAACAGAGAAAATAGTAAGAAAATATTACAAAAATAAGAAAATTTTATGGTTTTTTTTTTGAAAATGTATTCAATTGCATTTGAAATTTGTTATTCTTCTGCTAAATTAATAGTCCACAATATATCCTAATTATCGAATTTAATTTCTTGTAATAATTTTTTGTAATAACACATGTTTTCTATTATTTAAATAAATAGCACAATTCAAGCATTTCTGACTGTGTCTTCAATTAAAAATAAAACAATTATTTACTTTTATAATATAGAAATCATTACCAAAAAATCCTTCTATAACTTTACAAATACTTTTATTTTAAACAAAAGAAGTTGTTAAAATCTTTGCAGGAGATTCTAATGAAATTCTAATTTTAGTCTAAATCAAGATACTTTCAGTTTGATAATATAGCTTTTAACATTTTCCTTTCCTAAATGAATCTTTTTCCACCTTGGAACCCTTTCCATCAAATAGATTCATCCTTTCGCTGATTGATCACCAGACATACAGAACTATCATCACTCCAATTATTTTGACATGTTGAATCATCAAGACTAAAAAAAGCCGTATTTCCAAAAGATAGAAACTAGCAATAGAGAATTTGTGATACTTTCGTACAAGGATAGCAATAAAGAGCAGCAAAGGCTAATTGAGAGATTTTTTGGGTAGAAATGTATTTCCACATTTTAATTTCAATGGAAAAATTATGGGTAGAAGATTTACTTATTAATCAGTTTTTAAAATAATATCATTATTTGAAATATTTTGTTTAAAAACATAAAACGAAGAAATAAAATCGAAAAGACTGCATTCAGATTGTTTAGAACTCTGTCCAATAAAAATCTGAATGACAGTTGAAATTGTTGATGTTATGTTTGTAATATTCTGTTCCTCTATGATTAAGGCATCAATTGAACCAGAAAATGTATTCCGGGGCTCTCTATTCAATCTACATCTAAATAAAACCGATACAAATTCCGGTTTAAATCTACCATCATCAATAAACCTATGATTTCTTTTTAAAATGTCAGCAAATATTCAAAATGTGCACAATCAATTAATTAAATTAATTAATCATTATAATAAATTACTAATTTCTAATAATTTAGCTATGAACAATTTTTATAAATCTAACAATTTTTCTGCTTGAGACTTGAGTGAATTCTCACACAGGCGAAGATCGACAATTGCACAGTGACTAAATGACGGAAAAAGACCTCTGGGCAAAGTGGCTTATTTTATGCCACTCGGGAAGCAGCAGTGGATTTGTTTAGTTCAAATTTGGCATTAAGCTAGAGTTGAAACACATTCTTCAATTCCTAAATCCATAAATTTAAAAATAAAAATAGAAATCCAAAGAACTGTCATCTTATAAAGAAATTTAGAATTACGTAATTTTTTAAGAATTGCTCATACTATAAAAATAATAATAATAACAATAAGTAGATAGGTTTAAGAATAAAAAACAAAACAAACGAAAACCTTGCTCTCTTCTACTTTGCTTTGCAGAATGTAGGAAATAGTTAAGATGCTTTGTAACAGATGTCGCTGTGAATCAATGGAAGTAGTAATCGATAACCCATGATTTTCTTCTTTTTTTGATCGTGGCGTAATATGTTAACTTAATTTTTTCATTGGGTTCTGCATTATTGGGTTCTGTGATTATATGTAGCCCTTAGATTAGATTAGATTATTGGTGGGATTAGGGTTCTTGACCCCGTGCACGTCAACCTAAAAGATTTCTTGTGCTCCCATTTTTGCATTGTTAGGGAGTTCCGATACCGGTGAACTTTATAAGTTCCAGTATTTTACTTCCCAATCTTGCGTCAAATTCATCTCCCGGCTGTTTGCCCTGAAATACCCTTCTTCTCCTAGGTCCTAGGATTCGCAGTCCAGGATTAAGTGCTTGGCTGTCTCCGGTGACTGCCCGCATAATCTGCAGCTGATGTCTTCTTGAAGTAGACCTACTACTGTCAGATGTATCCTGAAGTGGCCATGTCCAGTGATAAATGCTACGGCTAATCGAAGATTAGCTCTGTCAAGTCTAGTCAAGGATTTTGTAAGCGAAGTTAAGGGTCCTTGCACTAGTTTTTCCCCAAGGTTTGGCCAGGAAAGAGATTCCATCTTTGTTTGTGTTCTCTTTTGGCCCAATTGTGCATTGTGCTCTTAGCTAGAGACCAGCTAATGCCACAAGCTGGATATGGACCAATGAAGGGAGTTTCAGCTCCCTCTTTTGCTAATTGGTCCGCTTTTTCATTCCCATCAAACCCCTGTGCCCTGGAATCCATCCCAGTGTCACTGCATTGAGTTGGGCAAGAGAACAAAGTGTTTGGTGGCATTCCCACACCAATTTGATGATATAACATCGGCGTCCAGCGCTCTAAGGGCAGCTAGACTGTCCGAAAGAATGGAAATGTTTGCATTCCTGTAGCCTTTTAAAAGCCCAAGATATGCACATTCCAAAATAGCTATGATTTCTGCCTCGAAAATAGTACAATAACTTCCCAGGCTACCTTTTATAGTGATTCGAGGCTTGTTTCAGAACACCCCGAATCCAGCTTTATGATTAATTAGAGAACTATCTGTGTACCAGACGAGTTCCTTAGTTGGAAGATTATTCTTCCTAGTCTCCCAAAGTAACCGTGATTCAATGGTCACAGTGTATGGTTTTGTAAATACTAATGTTCTCTTCATTACGTCTGAAGACATATCGAGAACTGGAAATAACTTTGTCAGGTAGTTGTTAAGTTTGGTATGACTTTTAAAAGATCGACCATGTCTCAACAAACCTGTTTGTTGTAACCGATAGAATGTTTTCCAAGCTTTTAGCTATAAAAACAAATCTAGAGGTGTAAGGTCTAGTAGCACTTCCAGTGCTGCAGTTGGGGTGCTAGTAAAAGCACCTGTAATATACAAACAAGCCATTCTTTGTAGACTAGCTAGTTTGTTGGCAGAAGTCTTCTGTGGTGCTTTACGCCACCAGACTACAGATCCATATTGTATCTGAGGGCGTATAACCGAAACATAAAGCCAATAAGCTATATTTAGTTTTAGTCCCCAGTTTGACCCAATGGCACGCCTTGTCGTGAGGAGCGCCCATTTGGCCTTATGAATGACATTGTCCAGATGTGCGTTCCAGTTCAGTTTTTGATCCAAGGTCACGCCGAGGAACTTTACTGATTCCGAAGCTTCCAACTGGACTCCATTCAGCTTAACTCTGCTTAATGCAGTTAAATTCCTCTTACGAGTGAATGGAACTATGACAGTTTTTGAGGGGTTGACTTTTAGTCCCTCCCTCTCGCACCATGTGCAGATCTTCTGGAGTCTGTCATTTATGATGTCAACCACTGTCTCACAGAACTTACCTGTAGCCATTAGAGCTATGTCATCTGCATAGCCCTGTATATGAACTCCAGTATTGGAGATTTGAGTAAGGAGGTCATCGACCACTAAATTCCGCAGTAGGGGTGATAGTATGCCTCCTTGTGGACAACCCTTGCTAGTATAGATTTCAATCTTATCATGCAAAAGGGTAGATTAGATTTGACGTAGCTGCTTTGGAGTAAAGCATCTATCCACCTACAAACAGTGTCTTGTATGCCTCGTTCTCTACCCTACGTATAATAGTATCATGAGAGATGTTATCAAAAGCACCCTCGATGTCTAAAAATGCACAGTGCTATTTCCTTACAGTCAAGCGCATCTTCTGCCCTTGAGACAAGATCGTTTATGGCAGATAAGCATGATTTGCCAGGCTGATAAGCATATTGATTCCGATGAAGAGGCTGTCCAAGCAGCACTTTGTCCCGGATGTGTCTATCCAGCAGTCTCTCCATAATCTTCAAGAGGAATGAGGAGAGACTGATTGGTCTATATGCCTTCGCAGAGGAGTAGTCTGTGCGACCCCTTTTGGGAATAAAAACCACTCTGCTCACCCTCCAGGCCCGTGCAATGTACCCTAAGGCCACACTAGCTCTGAATAGTTCGCAGAGAAGTTTGAGGACTGACTGAGGTGCTTTCTGCAACAAGACAGGATACACCCCGTCAGTCCCAGGAGATTTAAAAGGGCTAAATTTACTGATAGCCCATCTAACTTTATATACTGTGATAACTTGCCTTGCAAGGTTCCAGTCCGATCCGGCGGCCCATGGCCTTGGGTCTTTGCCAGTAATGCTTTAATCGCTAGTTTCGTTATCTGTTGTAATAACACAGTCAGGGAAATGAGTCTTGAGGAGAAGTTCAAGCGTTTCCCTTTGTAGGATTTTGGTGGAATAAATGTAGGAAGTGTGACTTCCACAATTAATATTATTAAGCTTTGAAATTATTTCTATAAATCAATCAACCAATTGATTGTAGTTGATTAATTTGAACAATTAAAATAATTACTAATAGCTTGAACTTATTCCAAATCCCAATTACTGGTTTAGCAGAGCAATAAATAATGCTAAGATTTCATATTTAGAAATCGTCGCCTAATTATAATAGTTCTTCCAATTCAGGAAACAACAGTTCCACAAAAGTTCACAATTAGTGCTTTCCGTATTGTACTTCAAGACTTCACCTTTTTCACTTGTATGACTTAATTGAATAATGTTCGCATTTCACTTATATGAATCTAAACGAAAAGGCTTTTCCATGTGTGAATAATAATCACTTTCAAAGTACATAACTAATTTCCTTTAGTTATTTAATATCTTGCGTCGCACTAAATGACGTCAAATAATTTCTTCGAATTAGAATAACTTAAAGTTCCATTTCAAATTATCTTTAAATTTCCCTTCAATAGATAATTTGATCTACTATAATTTATCTCTTAAATAGTTGCCTATTACTTCACTTCTAGTTGAGCCTTATAATATAACCAGAATAATTTCACTTGTATATTTCTCACGATTCAATTTCATTAACTTGAATTGCTTTATAAATGTAACTAATAATAATTTCTGCTAATTCTGTTCTCTCAAAATATTGACTAGAGATTAATAATTAAGTTCCGTTCACTGTTCCGCCTTTTCTCGTTAACGTGTGGTATTTTCCACTAACTTCTCGGCTTGTCAATTAGATAAGTTCAATTCTTCTTTCAGTATCCCTCAATGGACAATGAATAAATAAAAGTTCGTTACTCACAGTAAATTTGAGTGCGTTGCTTAATATCTACGTTGTTGAAGGTAAGACTTCTCTGCCGACTCGACGAATCCTTCGCATGGCAAATCGAACCTCCCGCCGCAGTTCATTCCAACGTAATGATGACGTTCGCCGCTCGATGACGAATCCCACGTCACTCCTTCATTAGTCGATGGATACGACCTCTAGTAATTCGCAACGTTAATACAAAACTATTTAATACTCTGAAGTCACCTTGACTTCGTTAATCCTAACAAGAATAATTTCTCGAACCAAAATGAGAACAACGGAACTCCGTGACCAACGGATCGAAATGGAAGAAGACGAAGAAGACCCAGATTGAGGCTCGCTCCTCTCATTTTATTGCAATCAGACTCTGACGTCACAAAAAATATTTTAATATTTAAATTTCCATCGTTCCAATTATTTTAAATACAATTAAAGCTTTACCAAAATAATAATAATATTTATTTATTCCTTATAAATAAATAATTGATTCACTACAAAACTCCCTCTGCTTTGAGTGTATTTAAATCTATCCTCATTTCATACCTAGCAACTTTACAAAGTTATTTAACTTAACTGCTCCTAATGGTTTGGTCAAACCATCAGCTATATTTTTCAGTGACTCTATATACTCTAGAGTTAACTCTCCGTTTTCCACGGCATCTTTGATTATATGATATTTAATGTCTATATGGCGGCTCCTGTTTTTGTTAATACTACTCGATGCTAATTTTATGGCAGCTCTATTATCACAATATAGAATACTTGGACGTACAACATATTTACTTTCATTTATCTCTGTTAGAACATTCCTAATAGCTCGGAACTCGTTCACAGATAAAGCCATAGAAATATATTCAGACTCTTGGGTCGAAACAGCTGTAACTTGCTGTTTTCTTGTAATCCAATGAATTGCACCGTTACATAATGTCATGACACAACCAGATGTTGACTTTCTATCTGCCGTATCATCTCCCCATGATGCATCACTATACGTTTTAACTTGATCTTCTGATCTAGTGTATACTAGTTTTAATTCTTTAGTGCTCTGTAGATATCTTAGTACACGTTTCAATTGAACTCTGTCTTCTTCTGTGGGGTTCGCCATTTTTCTGGATAATAAATTTACTGAATAATTAATATCAGGTCTGCTTGTTGTACTTAAATAATTAAGACTACCGGTAACACTTCGGTAATGAGCTTGGTCTTGTTGATTTAACATTTTACTTTGGTTTGATGTTAATTTTCTTTTTTCTTCCAAAGGTGTAGAAATTCCTTTGCTATTTTCCATATTATTTGAATGCAACAAATCGCAGATAAATTTGTATTGACTGATTTCAAGTCTTCCCTCTTGGCGATCATATTGAAAATCCAATCCTAAGAATTCTTTAATTTTCCCCATTCTCTTTATTTTGTACAAAGATTCTAACTTCTTAAATGTATCATTAATTTCTTCCTTATTTTCTCCAAGGACTAAGATGTCGTCAATATAAACGATCAGAATAATTTTTGAAAATCTACTGTTATTCACAGATATGCAAGGATCTGATTTTATTGGATGAAAATTTATTTTCTTTAACTTTTCCTTCAGATCTTTATACCATTGTCTGCCTGCCTGTTTAAGGCCATACAATGCTTTGTTGAGTCTTACGCCATCATACTTTTCTTTATCATACTGTACTCCCTCTGGCATTTCTAAATAAATTTCCTCTTCAAGTTTTCCATTTAGGTAAGCAGCATGTACATCACACTGTTCAATATGCCAATGTTGATCAGTTGCAACCGCTAATAGTAGCCTTAGATTCGTCATACTAGGCGTTGGCGCATAGGTTTGATCATAATCTAGGTATCGTCTCTGTGTAAATCCGTTTACTACTAATCTTGCCTTGTAACGGTCTATCTCTCCATTTTGATGATATTTGACTCTAAATATCCATTTGGACGATAAAGGAGTTGCATGTTTAGGAATCTTGACTCTTTTCCATGTTTCATGTTCATTTATACTTTTTAATTCTTCATTTATGGCTTGCATCCATTTGTCGCTTTCATTGCTCATAATAGCCTCTTTATAATTTTTAGGTTCATCTATTCGTACATGGAAACTCTTTACATTTACAGCTTTAGGCTTAGTTATCTTTCCTGATCTCAATTGCATACTTTCTTCTTCGCTTTGTTTTCTTTGATCAGATTCTTCTTGTTCAGACTGAGGTTCTTCATCTTGTTCATTTTCTGATTCTTCGGAATCGCTTGACTCATTTTCATGACTTCTTCCTGAGGTGAACGCATTGTTGTACTCTTCGATTGTTACATCTTTGGCTATAATAATATCTGCACCTAGTAAGTTCTCATTCACATATACATTGCTTGTTTCTTCAATTCTCCTTTTCTCAGGGATCCATACTTTATAACCTCGCACTTTGGACGAGTAACCAATCATAATTCCTCGAATGGCTCTATCATGGAATTTAGATCTTCTTTTTATCTTTGGAACTCTAATGTACACAACACTTCCAAATTTTCTTAAATGTTTTATACTTGGATCATACCTGTTATTGTTCCAGACTTTCAAAGGTATTTTATTTTGAAGAGACTTACATGGTGTCCTATTGATAAGGTAATTTGCACATTCGATGGCGAATACCCAGTAGCTCAAAGGTAATTTCGATGCGATGAGCAAAGTTCGTGCAGTATCAAATAATGTTCTATTATAGCGTTCCGCTATGCCATTATTTTGCGGAGTATATGCCGTAGACATACAATGCTTAATTCCTTTTTTTTTCAAGTATCTATCAAGATCATCATTTACAAATTCACGACCTTGGTCCGACATTAACTTTTTTATTTTCTTATTCATTTGTTGTTCTATGAAGTCAATAAAATCTTTAGTTTTCTGAGGCACTTCTGCTTTTGATTTTAACAAATAAATGAAACCTCTCCTCGAAAAATCATCGATGAAGGTCAAAACATATTGGGCACCATAAGGATTATTAATGTTCATAGGCCCACATACATCTGTATGTATTAACTCCATTGTTTCTGAAGTTCTAATGTAATTTAATTTTCTGTGCGGTGAATCTGTCAATTTTCCTAATTTGCATGGTTCGCAAATTGTGTCAACTTTTACTGATTTTATATCAAGCCCACGTAGTGACTTATCCTTTATAATATAATTCAGCTTCTGGTAGGAAACATGTCCTAAACGCTCATGCCACAGAATATCTCTTCTATTATCAGCTTTCACGTAACTTACTGGTTTTGGATGTACAACTTTTACATCAGCATTAAATAATCTATTATTTAAATAACCTATAATCACTTTCTTTCCTTCTTTATCTGAAACTATGTACTCCTTGCCTTTCATCAATTGTGTGAAACCTTTCATGGCAAGTTGGGTTGAAGATATCAAGTTTAATCCTAAATCAGGAACATAATAAACATCATGTAACAATATGTGAGTTTTCCTGTATCTATTAACGTTACAAAACAACATTACAGTTCCTTTGCCAATTGCAGGAATGGGACGCACCGACGCTCCATGTATGTTTACTGGTTCTTGGAATTCATAGTATTCCTGAAAATCATTTAATTTACAGCAAATATGGTTTGTCGTTGCACTATCTAACAACCAAGTAGAATCATTCATATTTGCAAGCATACATTTTGGTGCTGAGGATACTGTTACTACTCCTGTATAAGGATTTCCTTTATGCGAACTTTTCTTTTCGCTATATTTCACATTACTGTTCTTTGTTTGTACTCTGTTTCTAAATCTACAGTTTTTAGCTATGTGACCTAGCTTATCACATATATAGCATTTCCGCTTGTCAGCATTTCTTTTAGTATAGGATTTATAACTAGTAATTTCATGTTGAATAGACTTATCTTTATCGCTTGCTTTTCGGTCTACTTCATGTATAATTTTATCTACTAGTATATCAAATCTGAATTGAGCTGTTCCTTCGGTCAACATTAAGCCTTGTGCAGTTGAATCTAATTCAGGTGGTAGGCCTGATAACAATATCCAACATAATTCTGTATCTTCAATGTTGCCTCCTATTTGCTCTAACTCTCTTACTAATAATTTCATATTCATTATTACATCTTCTATATTATTAAAATCCTTAAGTTTAGTTACTTCAAATATTTTCCTCTTTAATCTTGTAATCTTTAAAGAGTCTAGTTTATTATATTAATTTTCTAGTTCCTTTAATAACTTGGAAGGATCACTTTCTTCTTTAATCAAGAGCTTATATCTATCTTTTAATAGAGTGATTATTGTACCAAACGCTCTTTCTGATTTTTCTTTTAATTTTCTTTTCTCGACCTTGTCTTCGACTTTTTCTATGTCGAGCAATGATAAATTGGCAGCTTTCCACAATCCGTCTTTCATTGATATATTTCTCATACCTATCTTCCATGTGGTGTAATTTCTGCCATTAAATAGCGTCGAGGTTGAATGCATATTACCTCCTTCGGCCATTTTGATTAATTGCACTAATATTATTAAAATACTCAATACTGTAACTAATTTCTCAATATTAGATTTTACTAATAGCATTTCCTAGCATAGACACATTTTCTCGCATAGGCGCAGTTAATTTGCATAGTTTAATTTGCATAGGCGCAGTGGAAGCGTGCTGGGCCCATAACCTAACTTTTGTAGGATTTTGGTGGAATAAATGTAGGAAGTGTGACTTCCACAATTAATATTATTAAGCTTTGAAATTATTTCTATAAATCAATCAACCAATTGATTGTAGTTGATTAATTTG
>JAFIDM010124776.1:188241-213199 GCA_023159025.1 Thereuonema tuberculata | reverse complement strand
ACTTTCTCTAAACCATAAAATTTCTGCATTTCTCGTAATTGTGTGAATGTAACCTTGTAACCTTTCCTCCAAAATGGCCTAAACTAAAAAGTTGAGTAAAATATCATTATTCACCAAAGACAATTAAGCATGTGATTTATATTTGTTATTTTTTTTTTTACAAATGCCCGGGCTCTTAGGCTATTAATAATCTTTCTATAGGCCAACAAGGGGCGAGATATGACGTGTTAACCGACGAATTGTTGCTCAGGAACGCCATATGAGGCAGCATCAAGTGATACCCGCAGCAACGGACAGAAGGTGAAAGAAGAAAGAAACATCCATGCCACGACGGGATTCGAATTCGGGTAAAGGCACACTGGCCGCAACGGCAGACAGCCATCTAGACCGCACGGCCACGCCGGCACGGCTATTGATTTATGTTTATTGATTTGATAATATTTTTTTTAATAATTCCCACACTAACAACCCACAGATATGAACAAACTGAAATCGGTTACAAAGTTTGGTTAAAACTCCCATTGAAGGTGAAATGTTACTCTGACAAATGATTAAACTGTATATAAATTGCAGTATAGTACATACAATATATGAGGAGCTTAGTTTCAAAACCCGCCATCTCAAAAAATTGCAAATTCTGAGCCAATGGAGTTTTGCTAAGTCCAAATCCAAATTCACCGTTTGCATACAGTTTAACTTCAAAAACAATGTATTGCGATACGATTTCGATACGAATGCTATTTCAAAGCCCACAATGTCCAATGCGAATGCATTAACAAACCCCTATTTTCCGAAAATTTATTTTTGGAGATGGCGGGTTTTGAAACTAAGCTCTTTATATTTAAAAAGATTAACTTGTAATCAATTGCAATGAAGTGGAGATTTTAACGGATTATTTTCAACTGAGCAAGTTTTGAAATTCGTAGTTATCAAGACGAGTCGTTGTTCAATACGACATTTGTCTAATATCGTCCCGGTGGCGATATTAGGACAATAGGACATATTAGGACATTTGATTGATAGATTATTACACTCGTGCTTATGAAAGCGTTGTTGGATTCTATTATATAGTACTTTTCGTCATTTTTGTTGTATTTTAGATGAGTCGTCGTAAATCTTGGGACCACGAATATAGCTGCTGATGCTGATCAATAAAAGGAAATAGGGTATAAATTAGAAAGTAAAATTAATTAATTTGCCAGTTCAATCCTTAAAGATTCTTTCGATAATTCAGAGAAAACTGTAGAACAGCACATCAGTAACCGTTTAGACAAAAAAAAATCAACACTAACGCCGAAGCTGGAGAATTCTTTATTTGAATGAAATTGGGAAAAAAAAATCTTTTAATGACGCTTTCATTAACTTCGTAGACTGGCTTGAAAAGTGACCTTGATGAAGAACATGATGGTGAATGCCCATATTGTAAGGGTAAATATTTCAAAGACCAATGTGGCAAAAAATTGATAAGTTGGAAAGGACACCCATAGTTCCACATGGGAACACGCGAATTGGAGCAACATGACAGGAAATAATTATATTTGCACGTTTTGTTTAGATGATTAGTTACTATTTTCTTTCCATTCTCCTAATATCCTCCTGGGTTCTGATAATAGATACCAAAAATTGCAATGTCAGACTTTATGTTGTTTCAAAGATTATGCTTTCAGTTCTGTTAATTTTATGGAAAGTTGATTTTTCTAATGAAAATATAATAAAGCTATATTTTTCTGATTAACTATCATGATTTGTTTATTTTCTATCCAAAAAGAAAAGATTCTTTAATAAAAAAAAGAAAAGGGGGATGATATTTGATGATTGTACCTGACTATCATTAAATTGAAAAGCTGAATTCCAGGTAGTGTTAATTTGCTGAAGGCAATTATATATAGAAGAAAAAACATAAATCAAAATACATATTGATATCGGAATTCCACCCTTGGCTATCATCAATGGGAATCTTAAATTACAGTCTCAAATCAACAGGAATTTCTTTGTTTTTCATTTTATTGTTGTGTTTTGTGATTGGAGAACCACTTTCGTTAGATCCTTAAACTTTACAGGCACTCTGAGCTGAAGGTAAATCTGGCTGAGGTCGCCTACTAAGCGAGAAACGGTCGTCTCAAATTACTGTCGGTCGGAACTAAGGGTCCGAATCAGTTCGTGATTTATGTTTTTTAATTTAATATCTCAATGTTAACTTTCTTTTTATTGAATAATTTTATTTTTAATTTAATTAATTACATAGTAATTATCATATATCGTAAATTTTATAGTAAAGATCATAAACAATCAAAACATATGCTCCTACATTAGATGATGATCCCGCATATTAGACAGTGTGACAGGTCACTCGGAAACACCAACTTCTTTTCAAATTCTTTTAAATAATTTTCATTTTTTTTCTTTTTATTTTAGTTTAACCTATTGGAAGGAAAATATATAAAACGCAAACTCTTTTAGAAGTATTGCTTTTACTTAAATTTCTAAAAGTTAGAAAGGAATTAATTATTGCAAACTGGGAATGAAATATTATGTTTAAAATTTCATATATTATAATTTTGTGAATGAAACTATAAATAATATATGACATTGGCTACCCCTTGGCTTTGTATTAAATGTGAGGGGAGGCTTTAAATCCCTTTTTAAGGCTTATTGGAATCTACAGGAACAATATCCTAATGTCCATTCCCTGCCTTCATTCGGTGCCATGTGAGAATATGGTAAACGAACTGGAATGAGCTATTGACCAACATGGAATGGCCATCGTTGTGAACAATGGTTAACACCTGCAAGTTTTGTAACAAGCTTCGCACAATTCAAACCAAGATCCTGATTCCCATGATGATGTGTTCAAAGAATCTCTGGATTACAGGACTAAATACGTAAAGTAAATACTTAATTGTCTTGTCTTCCTAATTCAGGGATAAGAATATTTTTTTGTTACAACACACACAAACACACACGTTTTCACACACATAAACTGACTGATTTGATGAGTCTTCTATAATGCGAAGTAGCTGAAACTCCACCTCTTTTTATCTTGTTTATTGATGATAAAAAATGATTAAACAAGATTTTTTAGTTAGAGTGCAAAAGTTTGAATCAATAGAATGAAATGTTTGGATATTTTATGATCTTTAATTGTTTTTAATTTGAAAATAGAATAAGTAATGCTTCAAAAGAAATTGAAGACTTCAATATACTATTTATGTTACTTTAGTTCATCAATGTAATTAGTATTGTATTACAGCTATTATATCATTTTAACATTCACTGTAAGCAAAATGTATTTATTATCTGTTTCCAGCAATAACAATAAATAATTTACTTTGGACAATCTGAAGTAATACAAAGATAGTATTATAGTATCTCAGGATAAAAGTAATTATTGAGTTATCGTGACTCAGTTTTAAAAATAGATTGAGAAACGTTGCTTACTGTGTTTCAAAAGTTCTTTTTATAATTTTAGGCCAACTTTCATGATAACTGAAGTTCATGGAATCATCTTTTTATGTGAATTTGTGTCTTTTTCAATCAATCTATAAAAAGAATAGACAAAATCATCAAACACCCGTTGAATAACAATCCTAGAACACGCAGTTGTAACAAAAACGAATGACATATAGGGGAGTTCATGTATAGGTGTTGTAATAGGAACAACAACTTCTGTCGAACACTTGACCAACTCTTATTAATAAATATATATGTACAAATAGCAAGTTTACATGATTTTTTCTATCTACTGTTACATTTATTTAATTTAAAAATAACTTAATACAGAAATATATTCTTATTTATTATTTTTGAAAAAAAAATTATCACGAAGAAATTAAATACCCTCTAGTTATTTATTTATTTTCAACTGTTTATTGCTAAAAAAAATAAAAATGTTGTTTTGAATAAATGTAAAAAAAAAAAAAAGAAAATTAGGGTATATCTTACAGAATATTTTTCATGATATCATTTATATCTTTAATAAAAGATATAAAGTTAACTTAAATTATTCCTTAATTTTGTTCAAGAAATAAGTTATTTATGATTAATATTTTGTAAATGCTAAACTTTAACATGAATTCCTTATTAAAATCAATTTAGACATCTTGTTCACATATTTTTGATACTGAGTCGTAATCAAGAATTCTAATTACATATAACACATTGGATCCCCAATAACAGATAGTGGACAATCTCTGGATAGTATATGAGATTACATTCAGAATATGGTATACTCTGCATTTAAGTTTATGGATTTTTCAGAATCATATTCACCATACAACAAATTCCTGAAAAAACTTAAAGCCATATTTCGAAATATTTATTTTTCAAAAGTATTAATTTACTTTTAATTTATTAATTAATTCTTTTTTTTTTTGAAAAAGAAACATTTCTTAAATGTTTCTTAATTATGCTATATGCTAAATACAAACACTAGAAATTCTCCATTTCTGATAAAAATAATAAATTCGATTTTAAAGCTAAATGCTATAATATGGAACCGAACAAATCTGTTTACGAAGTAAATGAATTCATCTAATTGTTATACTCCGCTGTTTAATTCAATGGGAAATTACGTTATTTCCGCACGCCATTTTCTCGGCAATAGCTTTGTAACTATACATGGTAGGTTGTCTCAAGTTGTTAATTAACAGTGCAGTGTTTCAAAAAGATCCATCTGGAAATTCAAAAGTTAATCCGGAACTTGTCCAAGACAAACTAATTTCATAACCTTCGTTTTCTAGTCAAAATAGAATAAAAATGATAAAATCGGATTAAAGTTAAATATCATTTCAACAATAGACTCAAAATGCTACGTAGTCATCAGTTTCATAGTATAGTTTCTATTCACTCTGCATATCTTTCACTATTTTCAAATGACTTTTCATTATTTTTATTTACCGTTCAGATATTCAATTGAAACATTTCAATAAACAGAATATTTTAAAAATCTCTGTAAATAATTTTGTAATTTTATCCTATTATATTTATATAATAAATTATATAAAATGTATATGTAAATTTTATAAATTATATAAAATGTCTATAGAAATTCTATATTATTCTAGGCAGAAACTAGGACAAAAATTGGATATTGCAGTTATCAATATATCCGTGACAGTACATAGCTATTTTCAAAAAATCAATATTTGAAAACAACAACTAAACTTATCAAGGGAACATATTCTTTTCTTAGTCAGTATATTTTGACATTTTAGGCTTTTAATTCTTCAGAAAGAAAAAGAAAATATCATCTTTAAAAATTGTTCCTTTCTTTCTTCTTTAACAACATTAAACTTTTTTAAACCGAAATATCTCCCTTATTAAATATAATATTATATTTCTAACAATAAGTACAATTTAATATTCACTTAGGCTAAATGGAAAAGTTGTGTTCTAGGAAGTGCTAATTGAAAGTCAAGCATCTGCTCTATATTAATTGTTTTGATTCTAAATATCATACTAAGGAACCCACCATGACATCTACCATCTTAACCATCTACGGTTTGGTTCAGACACCACGTGGGTCACTCTGACAGATCTTAGTGCTGGTCTTCGAGCGTAGGCAATGTTCAGTCCTCGAGTGTGCACTTTCCTTTATCTTAGCCCTATAAGAATGGTTGGGGAATAAACTAAAACTGTGTTTTCAAGGATCGTGTAGCAAAAGCCTTTAATCTTTGGCATTCACAAGTAACGTGATTGTAAGTACTTATTATTGACTTATATATTGATCTCTTTTTGATATTCCGCTTCCAGGACCAGCGCCCACTCTAGGGGCGCCAAAATTTGGGGGCGGCATTTTTGTTGTAAGTGTGAGAAAAATATTGATGTGTTAAATACCCAATTAATAGAAAATTTCACATATCACATAGCGATTTTTTTCATTCGCTAAAAATTTGCAGTGTGTAGTGTATTTTATTGTTTATGTCTAAAAGCTAAAAATATTTACAATCCTTGATTCTAAGGAAAACAATCATAAATAAGCGGTATGTTTAATTAAATTAACGTTCTTCCGTTTCAGGGGAGAACGGAAAATCCCAGTATTAATTTAATTTCGTGAGTTTGTGATTCAATGTATCACTGATACTATCACAATATTTAAGGCATATTCTTCTCTGAATAGAATAGCACGCGAGCAGAGCGTTGCTTCAACTTGTATTTGAACATGGATAGACTTGCTTTTTACTTCTAATTATAAAAGACTCTTAGAGGTAATTATAATTACCTATAATGAAACCGCTCTAATTTTAAGAGCGGTTTCATTATACAATAGCATTATTCTTGCTATTATGTCGATAGTGACAACAAGTGGAAGTTCATAAAATTTACTTCAGTGCGATTTCTTAATTTTTAAAGGTAAGTACATCTACAATTAAGCTGTTGTTTAGTTTTGATAGATACTAGTTTATCTTAACCTGGCTTTTCAGGGTACAAGTGACAAGTTGTTTGAATATAATAATGGCAATTTCTTAAAAATAGTTGAGTTGCTATCTGAATTTGATCCCATTATGGAAGAGCACGTCCGTAGAGTGCTCAAAAAAGAAGAAACTAAAGCTCACTATCTCGGGAAAAATATACAAAACGAGATAATAGATCTGCTGCATCAAAGTGTAAAGTCTCATATTATTGATGAAATAAAAAAATCCAAATATTTTTCCATAATTGTAGACTGTACTCTTGACATTAGTAAGGTAGAGCAAATGACTCTTGTAATCAGATATGTTTCAATCAATAAATTTGACGCCGATGTTGAAATTAAAATTAAGGAAAGCTTTTTAGGCTTCTTACCAGTCGAAAGATCCACAGGAAAACAAATGACTGATATTATATTTGGAGAACTTAATGATTTGGGTTTAAATTTCCAGGATATCAGAGGGTAGGGATACGACAACGGGTCTAATATGAGGGGCGATAAAGCAGGAGTGCAATCTAGAATTAAACAATATAATTCGCGAGCATTCTATGTTCCGTGTACAGCCACTCTCTCAATCTTGTTGTTAATGATATGGTAAAAGCATCATTGGAAGCCGCTATTTTCTTCAACATGGTTCAAAAAATATATTTATTTTTTCCGGCATCTACTTTTCGATTGGCGATACTTTTAAAACATGTTCAAGGTTTAACTTTGAAACCGTTGAGTGACACTAGATGGGAGAGTAGGATAGAGGCCTTAAAGCCTTTGTGATTTCATTTGGGAGATGTATACGCCTTGCTAAGCATTTACGAAAACCGAAAAATTGATAATTTAATAAGAGACGAGGCCTCGGGTTTATTAAATTGTATTAAACAATTTAGGTTTTTGTGTTCATTAGTTATTTGGCATAAAATACTAAATTTGCATTAATCCTATAAGCAAGTTGATGCATTTGATCTTTTACAAAACTGCAAAATATTTATCAAGAATCTTCGATCACATCTGATTCTTCCTTCGATGAAACTATTATTGATGCAAAAGAACTTGCTATCGAAATTGACGTGGAGGCTAATTTTGGATCAACAATAACACGACACCGCGTAAGAAGAATAAAAAGGAACTTCTCATACGAAGCACGAGATGAACTGATCGAAGATCCAAAAGAAAAATATAAAATAGATTTTTTTAATTTTACAATCGATCAAGCACTAAATGCACTAGATTATAGATTTGAACAATTTATTAATCATATTCGGTCGGTGCATAATTATCAGGCGTTTTTGTAGGCGGGTTTCATTACAAAAATGCCTGATAATTATGCACCCGACCCAATAGTAACTATTTTCAATTCTTATATAATATTTACGATTTAAATACGATGTCCAAAGAAATGCTACTAAAACACTGTAAGAATTTAGAATCTATTTTAACTGATGGTGATTCTGTTGACATAAATGGGGTAAAATTAGCAGAGGAAATTTCAGAAGTATCTGCGCTTTTGGGCAAAAAAGAGAGCCTAAGCAATATCTATCTATCTATCTATCTGGTGTCGTCCTCATGTGAGGGTGTGAACAAGAGATCTCCATTTATTGCGGTCCTCTGCTTTTCTTTTCACTTCACTATAACAGCCAATACTGGTCCACTTTTTTATGTTGTCCATATACGCTAGACGCCTCCGTCCTCTCGGTCGTTTCCCCTGGATTTTGCCTTCAAGTGTGGTTAAGAGATTGGTGCCTGCCGATCCTCTGAGTATATGCCCGGTCATCTTCATTTGCGCATCTTAATTGATTTGAGCAGCTTTCTGTCTGTTCCCATACGTTGCAATACCTCCCTGGACTGATCACATCACAAACACAAAATCTTGAGTGCTCTTCGATAAAAATACATCTCCAAAGCTTCCACCTTTGCCTCATGTGTCTTGGTTAGCGTCCATGTTTCACAAGCATAAGTAAAAACGGGCAATATTAATGTCTGTATCAGTCGCAGTTTTGTTCGGGTGTTTGTTGTTCCTTTCAAAATGTGTTTATTTTTCCAGAAGGCCTGTTTAGCCATTGCTATCCTGCATTTTAATTCCATATCTAGTTTTCCATTATCTTGGATCTTCGCGCCGAGATAGGTGTAACATTTTTCATATTTAATCGTTTTTCCGCCTATTATAATTTGGCTAGTGTCTTGCGTGTTATTTCTGGAAATACACATCCATTTGGTTTTTCCACTGTTATTTTCTAAGCCATATTTTTTGCCCTTTTCAATAAGGGTTTTTAGAAGTCGTTTAAGGCCCTTCTTTGATCCTGCAATTAAGCTTGTGTCATCTGCATATCGAATGTTGTTAATCTTCATTCCATTTACCCATATGCCTGCTTGAACTTTTTCTACTTCTCGCATAAGTCTCTCACTATAAATATTATAGAGTAATGGTGATAGTACACAGCCTTGTCTCACCCCTCTCTTAATAGGAAATTGATGTTCTCCGTTCTTAGTGACAAGTATTCCATTTTGGTTCCAGTAGAGTTTTGAAATAATTTCAACGTCTCTGCCGTCTATCGATGTGGATTTTAAGGTCTCCATCAGCAATTTGTGCTTCACCCTATCAAAAGCTTTATGAAAATCCACGAAGCACACATAAAGTGGTCGGTTCTTATCGATACATTTTTCTTTCAATAGGTTCAAGGTGAGTATGGCGTTGGATGTCCCTTTATTCTGTACAAAGCCATTTTGTTGCTCGCCTATTTCAGGGGCTCAGGTTAGATATGTAAAAAACTTCAATTTCTGACGAAATAAATATAATTTGATTCCACCATATATTGGATGAACAGTAGATAGAGAAAATCAAGCAAACTTACCATTTGTACATAATTATATACAGTATTTATTAATAAGAGTTGGACAGAAGTGTTGTTCCTATTACAACACCTATATGTCATTCGTTTTTGTTACAACTGCGTGTTTTAGGATTGTTAATCAACGGATGTTTGATGATTATGTGTATTCTCCTTATAGATTGATAGAGGAAAACAAATGCACGCATAGAAAAGTGATTTGATGAACTTAAGTTATCTTGGAAAGTAGGCCTAACATCATTTAAAGAACTTTTGAAACAGAGTAAGTATATTTATCAATCTATTCTTAAAACTGAGTCACGATAACTCAATAATTACTTTTATCCTGAGATACTGTAATACTATCTTTGGGTTACTTCAGATTGTCCAAAGTAAATTATTAATTGTTATTGCGGGAAACTGATAATAAATACATTTTATTTACAGTTAATGTTCAAATGATATAATAGCGATAATACAATACTAATTACATTGATCAACTACAATCACACAAATAGTACATAGTCTGAGGCCTAAATGAAATTATTTTAATCTTTTAAGATGTTATTTCGGATAAAGAGGTATTGTCCGTGAATCGGTGATTTAAATAAAATAATTCATTAACATGTTCGCCCCTGATGTTTTTAACTTAGGTGATTGAAATTTGAAGAAGGAATTAAGGTATTCAAAAATTAAAACAACTTAAATACAAATTAAAAAATTGTTCCTTATAGTATCAAACAATTTTATGCCTTCTCAATATTTCTATACCCTGAACGGATATTTTCTTCAGGAGAATAAATAAAATACAAATCTTTCTTCCATTTTAAAAACAGAAGTGAAGTATAATAATTCAAATTTAAAGAAATATACTACAACAAAGTTACAATATAAATAAACAAAGGCATACAAATCTCAGATCAATAAACTGTAGTTTCCTATTATTGAAAACAATTGCAATATCATTGTTTTAAAGTAATACAGTCACTTATACATTCACATTTTTGAGCTACAATCATAAATTTTTGTCCCTTATTTCTGAACTACACATATATAATTGAAAATTAAGTTAAATTTAATACAGATTAAGTTAAATTTATTCCAGATTTAATATGTTTACTCACATTTATAAGTTTCGTAAATAAACCAAATGAAATTGTATTCATTCTTAAAGATCTACCTCTATTAAAACAATTTGCTATATAAATTAGTCTCGATTCTATCATATATCTTTCATTTTCTTCTTTAGCATTATAAATAATTTCCACTATCGGATCTGGATTATGTGATAAACTTATCACATGATTAGCCCAATCCGATAATCCTGGCTGATTATTTTGGAATGCTCTCACATGTTCTTTTAGGCGCTCATCCATCGCTCTTCCTGTATTTCCAATGTAGAATTCGTGACACATCCGACATTCTAATTTGTATACAACTCCCATACAATAAAGGATATTTACTTCTTTCTCTTTTCTTTATTTAAACAAACTGTTACGCTTGTAATAAATGATTTTCATATTATTTTCTGCAAATACTTCTTTTAACATATTTATATTGGTTTATTTGATTTGGAATGACATTAGCATTTGTTACATTTCTTTTCTTAAAGAACCTAATGAAGTTGACATTTATAAAATTTTGCGGATATCCATTCATTTTCAGTTTATTACTTAAATCATTTATTTTACACTTCCACAACTTTTTATCCTCAGTATATGAAGTTATCCTCCTTAAATTATTGAAAATAATTTCTTTCTTTGAAGAAATTTTATGATTTGAATCATAGTTTAGAAAATGGTTACTCTGGAATTCTTTCTGAAAGAATTCATAATAAATTGAGTTATTTTTGTTTATTAGCAAAACATCTAGATAGTGCAATACATTTTCTTTTTCTTTTTCATAAGTAAACTTAATGTTATTATTTATCGAATTAACATAATTAAAAAATTGCGAAAATTGTCTATCTGTACCTTCCCATATTAACACATCATCAACATACCTCCAATATGAGTAATTTGTTTTGTTCCATTTTAATATGTATTCCGTTTCTAACCAATTCAAATATAGGTTACACATTGAGCCAGAATCCGGGCTACCCATAGGAAAACCCTTTTTATATATATATATCTTATCATTAAATATACAATACTTATTATCACATATAAGTCTCAAAATCTCCATGAAAGTATCCTTATCTAAATTATGTTCTTTTATCGTTGAAATTTACTTGAGTTTCATTCAATGTAAATGAACATCAAGATTAAGAGTCTCTTTTAGTATTGCGTTGATTATTCCTCGTTAATCTAAGTTGCCAAAATTAGCGTAACTAATGTCCGTTTAACTTTAACGCTTTCGTCGTTACTTTCCTAACTTTAACTGTTGATTCTATCTTGATTCTAAAGTTCATAGATTAATGTTGACTTTACGCGTCCTTATAAGGTAATCATAACTGGGTTACTTACTTGCATTAATCTTCATAATTGTAATAAGACTTCTTCTTATTCTTAATACGATTATGGATGACTCTTTCCGTATTATCGTATCATTATAATGAGTTGAATCGTAGAATCTTGCCTAGTAGATATAGAACGTTACTGGATTTGAATTTGCACCTTCTTCTTATCCTTGGGAATCATACAAATCTTGGAAATATCACCTGATATTCTTCTATCCAGTCATTGCCGTACGGATGTTGATTTCCTGATCTCTTCTTATCTTCATAGAGTTACAGATTTCTTCCTCCTACATCTTACAATATCGTACTTCGAAACAGCCATCTTGATTGCTTCTTCTCGATCAGAGAATTCATTACGTTCTGCTGTTTCTTGGCTATTTCACCTTGCGGGCATTGTTGAACAGTGTTAAATTACGCGCTGTTCATCATCTGCTATTAACTACTTGTTAATGATTGTTGACACAGTTCCTTGCTTGCGTTGCATTGTCACACAATTGGTTTGTGAGTATTAAATTGTCTTCGTTTTAATAAGGCTTAGGAATAAAACGTTTAAATATTTGTAACTCAAACTACAATACTCCCTTAAAATATATAATGAGGGAACCAAAATATCATTTAACTTAAATGATCAGTGTTCATTACTTTCAGGCTTTTCACCAAATCTCTTAGTTTTGTCTGAGTTACTGCTTTTATCAACAAATCGGCACTGTTGTTTTCACTGCTAACATATTTAACTTCAATTTCTTTTTGATCTATATAATCCTTGATGATGTAGTATTTGAGCTTGATATGCTTGCTGCGCGTTGTCTCGAACTTATTCTCAATCAGCTTGAGTGTGGGCTATTTGTCGCAGAATAGCATTACAGTTCTCCTAGAGAGCTTCGGAACATTCCTCTCGGATAATGTCCTCTTCAGACTTACGACTTCATGCGCACATTCACTGTAGGAAATTAGTTCGCTGTCCTGAGTGGATTGCGCTACAGTGCTTTGCTTTTTGCTTTTCCACGAAACAAGACTGTTACCCAAGAATATCAAGCTTCCTGACGTTGATTTGCCCTTAGAGCTAACACCAAAACTTGCGCAGGCGTATGCCTTCAGCTTGTTTTCTCCCTTCGAAAATATTAACTTTATATCTTCACTTCCACGGAGATAGCGTAGAATCCTTTTAGCATTCTGCATGTCAAGAACAGTAGGAGAGTTCAGGACTTCGGAGCATCGATTCACCGCATAAGTTATGTCGGGTCCGCTTCCATGCTTAAGTAATTAAGACTCCCGATGATACTTCTATACTTGAGGTGATCTTCTTTGCCCAGTCTTTAACTTTTATCTTTCATCTGTTGTTCCTTCTGTGACGTTTCCATCATGGGTGTGCTCATAGGTTTGCAGTCACTCATCTGATATTTGGCTAATAAATCTTGGATGAATTTCTTTTGAGAGATGCTAATCCTACCCAGATTCATACTGTAGAAATTCCGGGGTTGAATTTCTAGTCCTAAACTTTCTAACCATAAATTTTACGGAGAGACAATTTAATTTTCTCATTTAGGATAATTAGTTTAGCTCCGAAGTTCAGCATTTTTTCATGTTCCTGATATGCAGTCAGCGCATTGTTGTCGCGCGAATGGCTTAACACAAACTAGAGATTAATCCATTGTTAGTTTGACTGTTGCATGAGACGCGTGAGGATAACTCACGAGAAGATGGTCAGTTGCTGAGTGCCTGCAAGCAGTTGAGTTCGCTTCCTCACGGAGTAAAGACGTGAGGGAGGAAAGCAGTTCAGTTCCCTCTCTCACGGAGTAAAGATGTGAGGGAGACAGTAGTTAAGATCGCTTCCTCACGAAGTAAAGATGTGAGGGAGATTGCTGCTCGGATAGTTCCCTCACGGCAACAAGACGTGAGGGATGCAGCAGTTTGGGTCGCTCCCTTAGAAGTAAAGACGTAAGGGACGACGTAGTCCAGTTTGATCTCTCACCGACTAAGACGAGAGAGAAATAGTTCACGTCCTCATGAAGAAAAACGAGGTGCCCCCAGATTTTACGAGTTACGGGAAGCCGAAGGCGAAGGAAACTGTGCCGATATATTTTGTCAGGATACGGAGGCAAAGTGGAAAGATGCCGTGCTGAAGAAAAGGCCGGATCGAATATTAACGTGCCGAAGAAAAGGCCGGATCGTTCTTTGACTCGTCGAAGAGTCAAGATATATTTTGCCGGAGGCAAAAAGGAAGACATGCCGAAGAAAAGGCCGGGACGATCGTTGACTTGCCGAAGGACGAAGTAAGACAACAAGACAGGTCGAAGAAATCGGATGGACCAGGGACAGAAATACGTTCTACCCAGTTTCAGCGGGAAATTCACCGACGACGCAGTGATAGGCCTAATACAAGGTGATAAGCCTATCCGGAAAAGTTCAGATTAGGGAAACGAGAATCATCGCAAGTATAAATATATGTGATCCACAGAGAATCGTTCGAAAGTCATAATAAAGAGGCAGCGATGTTAGAAGTTAGAATCCAGTAATAAAGTGGCGAAGTTTAATTCACCCAGGATAGAATTAAACTCAGTGTCAAAGTCTTAGAAGTGCTAAATAAGGAGACTTTGCAAGGATACATAATACATGAATGGATCAAAGGCATAGGCGCAATTGCTCGGGATACCAGTAGCTGTTCGACAGATGAACATGACGAGTTATCATAAGTAGAACTTATCCTTGAACAATTTCATTTAGTTAGGCAGCAGGATTAGACTGAAAAGGATTTTGAGAAATATAATCCTTCAGTGTCTAAGTTAGGATACAAGATAATATTCAGTGTCTCGTAGACAGAGGGCCGTTCTAGATAGAAAGAACTTTGAGAAATATAATTCTTAGATGCCTAGGTTAGCGATGTACATTTGTTCGATATGTTTCTTGTGAAGAAATAGCATAAAAGGTTTCCAGTACTGTGTAATGTCGTCGGGGAAGGATGGAAGAAAGTGAATAAGTGAACTAGGAATAGGATTCCAGGAAATGGAAACTTTATCAAATCGTAACGTATATGTGTTGATTTGCTGTGAGAAAAGAAGAAGGTGAACTACAGTTCCAGTAATCAGTAACGTTAGCAAATCGTAATGTAAATGTGTTAATTTGCTGTTAGAAGTCAAGTTACTGATCGGATGCAAGTAGCAAGATTATTGTGAAGCAACAACTTTAATTTAGAGACATTAATTCTAGTAATATTAATGAGTGATAGAATTTAATGTAAGGTTGAGTTTTAACAAGCCAGTTGTATATTTTGTCGCCAGATTAAAGTTGTAAAATGATTTCCATGTTTGTTGTTATTTTGCTAAGGGATTGGGAGCACTAATATTTAATCTGCTGATTTCCACATATAATTTAATATAATAAACATTACACATATCATATGAGATGTTCATTCCCAAATACTCTTGGACTTCACCTAGATCTTTGATTTTGAACAACTTGTTCAATACACCATTGATGTTGTTTATAATAGTGCTGGATCTTCCTATTATTAATACATCGTCTACATAGAACAATAAGATGTAAGTGTCATTTTCTCCATCCTTGTAGGTAAAGATACATGGTTCCGACTTGGTGACCATGAATCCATTCTTCATGAGCTTGTCTCGTAGCGTTTCATACCCGTTTCGGCCTGCTTGTTTAAGACCATAAATTGACTTCAAAAGCTTTATCCGTTACATTTCTGATCTTTGATCGTTACACCTTCTGGTATTTCAACATAGATATCGTGGGCTATTAACCCATTCAGGTATGCTCCCTTCACATCACATTGATGTACACAATACTTGTTCTGTACTGCCAAAGCTAATAACATCCGTATCGTAGTTAAGCTTGGGGTAGGCGAGTAAGTATTGCTATAATTTCCTCCCGTCCTTTGCATATATCCGTTGATTACTAAACGACCTTTATACTTTGTGATGTTTCCCTTGGAATCCTTTTTAATTCTGAATATCCACTTCGTGGACAATGGGCTTACATAGCCAGGGACCTCTGATTCTAACCACGTCTCGTGTTCTTCTAGGTTCTGCAATTCTTCCTTGATTGCATCCATTCATTTCAATCGCTTTTCCCTTGTATAGCTTCAGTGTAATTCGATGGTGTGGGCTCGCATTCCTGTATATTTATCCTTACTTTCGGATTCAACTTGACCTGTCTGCTTCGCAACTTGAAGTAATTCTTTTCTTCTTCTTCCGATTCTTCATCTAAGGAATCAGCTACAGAATGATCAGATCCTTCTTCGGATATGCTTGAGCTTTCTTCATCAGGCGTATCACCAACTGTTTCTTCCTTATTGGATAATTCCTCATCCTCTGAAGAACTGGAATCGGACTTATCGATTCTCTTTGTAATCGGGTCGAAATCATAGACCTCATCTTCTTCATTCTGTCCTTTCCGGAGAAGTTCGCTGCCTCGATGGTCTCGTTCACTTGAACGTTTCTGGTTTCCACTATCTTGTCCTCTTCGACATTGTATATCACATAAGCTCTAGTGGAATTCGAATATCCGAGAAATATATCGGGATGTACCCTTGAATCGAATTTTCTCTTGAGTTGGATCTTAGGCTTCTTCAAGTATGCCATGCTTCCAAACTTTTTCATGTGCTTAACACATGGTGATGCTTTATCTTTGTACCAGCAAGATAATGGTATTCTGAACTTGATACTTTGATGGGGTGTTCTGTTTAAAATATAGTTTGCGCACTTAATTGCATAGGTCCAAAACTTGATAGGCAAATTCGCATCAATTAGCAGGGTTCTTGCTACTTCTAACAGTGATCTGTTGTATCTTTCCGCAATGCCATTCTGCTGAGGTTGGTATATAGACGAGTGCAGGAATTTTATCCCTTTTTCCTTCAGAAAGTTTATTACATTCCTATTGACATATTCAGTTCCTTGGTCTGAAAGTATATGCTTTATTTTATATCCGCTTGATCGTTCTGCGTAGGCAACAAATGATTTGATCTTCTCATATACAGCATCTTTGCTTTCGATTATGTCAACGAAGCTTCGGCGTGTATAATCATCGATGAATGTTAAGATGTATGCCTTCTTTCCATTTGATGTTTGCATTGGACCGCATAAATCCGTGTAGATATACTCCAGAGGATTTGATGATCTTATGTCTTTTATCTTCTTGTGACTGACGTTTATCATCTTTCCTTTCTTACAACTGTCGCAAAATGTATCTTTTACGTCCTTTGGGATAGTGACTTCCTCTAGTCCTCTTAATGAACCTTTTAAATGAATTATCTTCATCTTCTTAGGAGATATATGTCCCAGTCTGGCATGCCACAATAAGTATTTATTATACTTCAGTTCTTTGAAGTAACTGTTGGATCTCATATTAATAAAACGCATTTCACTTTATACAAGTTGTTAACTCTTGTTCCTATCATGAAAACTTTACCTGCTGGATCTTTCACAATATGTTTATTGTCCCTTATATGTTGAACACAATCATATCCATCGAGTGCTCCTGTGATATTAGGTTGACGGGTATCTTAGGCACATAGTATGTGTCCGTCAGTTTAACCACTTGATGTTGGCCCTCTAATAAATCGATGTTCAATAGAACATTGCCTTTCCCTAGTGCTTGGATCGGTTCGTTTGAAACGCCATAAATCAAGATTGGTTCCTTGAGTTCCTTAAAAGAATCAAACCACTTATTGTCGTTGCAAATATTATTGCTGCTGGCACTGTCTATGAACCATGTGGACTTGCGCTGAGTTTCTCTCTTGTCCCTATACATAACAACTAATCCGGAAAAGTGCTTTTTCACCTTATGTTTGTCTGGAATGTCTCTAGTATCCTTATCTTCAGACTTAACCTTTTTCTTACAATTTCTTGCTATGTGACCCCTCTTGCCGCAATTATGACATGTTCTAGCTTCTTTCTTGACATTATACTTCTTCTTAGGTGCTGTTGCAACTTCAGCTTTGAAGCTTTCACTGGTGCTGGCTTCTTCGGTTCTTATGTTGCTATGCTTACGCTTGTACTCTCGCAAAATACTATCTATGACCATCTCTGAGCTATAGTTGTTTTCTCTTGTGATGACATGATATTTTGCGCGCAGGAATCGTACTCCTTCGGAAGTCGCGATAGCAGTAACCAGCTGACCTCATGGTCGGGTATAGATTCACCTTTTGAAGAGATTTCATTCACTAGAAGCTTAACCTTTAGTACGTTATCGAGCAAGTCTGCATCAGTCTGCAGTTTAGTCATCGTAAATAAATCTGTCTTGAGATCTGTGACTTTCAAGTGGTCAACAACATTGTACTTGGCATCGATTTCCTTTAGCAACTTGTGAGAATCGTCAATTTCCTGAATCAGCATTCGGAACTTTTCCTCCAGGGATTCATTAATCCCCCCTACTGCCTTCTGAGCTTTATTGAGGAGTTTGTACTTGATCGGCTGATCCTCCATGCTTTTAATGTCATTCAATGGCGTGTACGCAACGTCCCAAAGTCCATCTCGTTGTAGAGAAGTGCGGATGTGCATCTTCCATCGTGCATAGTTCTCCCCGCTAAACATAAGGATGACATCTGCCATATTTTCTAATGACCTTCTTCTGACTTAGAAGTACTTTAACAATCTTAGGGATATCTTAATCTTGAAGACTCTATCTTTGTCTAAGATAACCTTTAGTGCTTTTAATCTTTGATACGTACAATCTTTGTCGCATTCAATCTTTGGTGCGATGTTGGAAGCAAGTTCTTGGGTCCATAACCTTTTCTGAGGCCTAAACGAAATTATTTTATTCTTTTAAGATGTTGTTTCAGATAAAGAGGTATTGTCCGTGAATCGGTGATTTAAATAAAGTAAATCATTAACATGTTCGCCCCTGATGTTTTTAACTGAGGTGATTGAACTTTAAAGAAGGAACTAAGATATCCAAAAATTTAAACAACTCAAATACGTTTAAGAAAATTTCTATATTCTCTTCTTTTAAGATTACATTCATTAACAGCTTATCGTTGAAATTTACTTGAATTTCATTCAATGTAAATTAACATCTAGATTTAAGAGTCTCTTTTAGTCTTGCGTTGATTATCCCTCGTTAATCTAAGTTGCCAAAATTAGCGTAACTAATGTCCGTTTAACTTTAACGCTTTCGTCGTTACTTTCCTAACTTAACTGTTGATTCTATCTTGATTCTAAAGTTCATAGATTAATGTTGACTTTATGCGTCCTTGTAAGGACGTCATAACTGGGTTACTTACTTGCATTAATCTTCATAATTATAATAAGACTTCTTCTTATTTTTAATACGATTATAGTTGACGCTTTCCATATTATCGTATTATCATAATGAGTTGAATCGTAGAATATTGCCTAGTAGATATAGAACGTTACTGGATTTGAATTTGCACCTTTCTTCCTATCCTTGGGAATTATACAAATCTTGGAAATATCACCTGATATTCTTCTATCCAGTCATTGCCGTACGGATGTTGATTTCCTGATCTCGTCTTATCTTCATAGAGTTACAGATTTCTTCCTCCTACATCTTACAATATCGTACTTCGAAACAGCCATCTTGATTGCTTCTTCTCAATCAGAGAATTCATTACGTTCTGCTGTTTCTTGGCTATTTCACCTTGCGGGCTTTGTTGAACAGTTTTGAATTACGGGCTGTTCATCATCTGCCATTAACTACTTGTTAGTGATTGTTGACACAGTTCCTTGCTTGCGTTGCATTGTCACACAATTGGTTTGTGAGTATTATATTGTCTGCGTTTGAATAAGGCTTTGAAATAAAACGTTTAAATATTTCTAATTCAAACTACGCATATTTCTTTTGAAGCATCATTTATTCTATTATTATTCCACGGTAACTGGAATAGAATCTCTTCTTTCGATATCTCTATCACTTGAAATTCTCGATTCAATTTAATTAAATTACTTGTTAATTACTTTTTACTATCGTCCACAGCTTCTTGAATTAATTGGAATAAATTCACTCAGTTATTCTTAGGGTCTTGTCTCCGACGTTCCCCTTCTTCGTAATGTATTCTCCTAACTGCTAATACGTTAATTTTAACGCATCAAACTTTAATGTTCATGAATCGCCTCGATTCAATTGACGTAGAATAATTTCAGCTGTAATTATTATCGCTCTCGATATAATATAATTCTTCGAGTATAAAACTTACTCAGAGTTCTATCTGTGGGCGCCGTTCCTTTTTACTCCCGGGTTGGATTAGCACCGTCGGCTAACCTTATTATATCACCCGCTTAGCACGGCTTAACCGGTTCAACCTTCCCGGTCGACTTCGCGATAACCTCTGTCGCTACTCACACCTGACTAACTTGTGTCTTCGCACAACGTCATGACTTCATTTACATAAATACGTAATAAACTATTATTTAAATTATTAATAGTAAAAAAATAAATTATTAATAAATTTCTTTTCAAGCATAAACATTTAATATTAATTTACTTCTCAGTCCAACTATTTTAAATTTTACTATTGGTGAATATTAAAATTTAATATTCCCAGCATAAACTTTCCGAAATTTGTCGATTTTTATATAAAGTCGTATTCTCTCATTAAAATGAAGAGGTAAGAAGAGGTTATTATTTAAAGGATATAGCAAGTTTCATCGGTGAATGGGACAGTCGGGCTCATGACAAACATTGGGAGCAAAAACAGTTGCCCCGAAGGTTGGAATTGGTTCCAGGGCACAAAAATATCAAGTGTGACCCTCTAGTGGAAAGATACAGAATACTGTTGTAACCTCTCCACGTCAAACTGGGCATAATGAAGCAGTTTGTCAAGACATTTAGCTAAGTGTGGCAACTGTTTCAATTATCTGTTACAAGTTCCCCAACCTGTCAGATGCTAAATTGAAAGAGGGCGTGTTCACTGGTCCCGATATTCGGAAACTAATGCAAGTTGAAAATTTCTTTCATTTAATGAATACCGTGGAGCTAGAAGCCTGGACTGCCTTTACGTGTGTGGTTCAAAACTTCCTGGGAAACAATCATAGCCCAGAGTATATCGACAGTGTTGAGAATATGTTGACGAAATTCAAAATGCTGGGATGCTCAATGAGTTTGTAGTTGCATTTTTTAAATTCGCACCTTGGCTTTTTTCCTCCATACCTGGATGCTGTAAGTGAGGAACAGGGTGAAAGATTCCATCAGGATCAAGGACATGGTACGAAGATACCAGGGATATTCGGATGATGAGCGACTACTGCTGGATGCTTCACCATGAGCACACGGAAATTCCCCATAAGAGCAAAATCAGAGGCCACGCCATGACAAATAAGAATGCACTGAATTCATGATGTTAGTGCATGTTTTGTACCACATTCTATGTCTGCATCTGTTGATTGTGTGTATATTTCAATAATTGTTGTTTTAAATTTGTATTCTACTTCTGCATGATTCGTGTGCCATATATATATACTTCTTCTATATGTGATATCATTGCTGACAGAGTATACGATTTGTGCAAACTGTGTGTGTGATCCGATGTTTTGAGTACCATTTTCGAATTCAGGAGGTCGAAATATATAAAAAACAGCTTCATTTTCGAAAAAAAAAATGTCACTGTTGCATTGTGCAGGTTTTGTTTAGATGATTAGCTACTTTTTTCTTTTCATTTTCCTGATATTCTCCCCGAGGACGATAACAGGTTCCAAAAATTGCAATGTCAGATTTTATGTGTTTCAAAGCTTTATTTCAATTGAGTTTATGTTAAGTTGATTTTCTAATAAAATATAATAAAGCTATATTTTTCTGATTAACTCATGATTTTTTTTATTCTCTTTCCAAAAATAAAATATACTTTAACATAAAAACAAAAGGGGGACGATATTTGGTAATTGTACCTTACTATCATTAAACTAAAAAGCTGAATTCCAGCTAGTGTTTATTTGCTGAAAAACAAAGTAATATTTGAAAAAATGCAAATGAAAATATATATTAATATTGGAATTCCATCCTGAGCTATCATCAAGGGGAATCTTAGATTACAGTCTGAAAATAAATAGGTTTTTTTTTTTTCAATTATTGTTGTGTTTTGTGATTGGAGAACCACTTTCGGTAGATTAGGTGGGATCCTTAATCTTTTCACGTACTCTGAGCTCTAGGTAAATCTGGCTGAAGACGCCTAATAAGGCAGAAACGGTCGTCTGAGATTCCCGTCGGTAAGAACTTAGGGTGAAAAATCCTTTTGTGATTTGTGTTTTTTAATTTAACATCTGCATTTTAACTTTATTTTTATTGAATTATTTTATTTATTGTTATCTAATTATAGATTTTATAGCAAGCAGGTTCCCGTCGCTTCGCTCCGGAACCATAGCATTAAAAAAAATTTTTTTATTTATTTAGCAAATCAATATTGAGATCGGAGATACGACTTTTTAGCCCGTTTTGGCCTTCTCCGCTTAACTCAGGTGAATTGCGAGTTGGTGCCACACACTACATGGTCAGTTTGCCAGATTATTTCATATCCCGTGGGAATTTCGAAAAATCCGACAATTATTATAGTTGGACAGTTGTTTAATATATTTTTATTTTTCATGAATAGATTCTCTAATTCTTAAGTGAATTTACCTTTCTTTGTGTTTAGTGGTTTATATTATACGTTTGGTAATACGTTTTAATAATTTGTAATTTAACATTTTGCTTATTTCTTGATCTCGACAATGCGACATATAATTGCCCATGAGAGATAACATGCTCATTCAAAATTATTCCAACATGATCAAATGTTTGACTGTGTGATTTGTTATTTGTCATGGAGAATGCAGGAATTATTGGAAATTGTCTACGTTTGATAATGAAAGGCAAATTTGAATCGCTTGGTTTGAAGTCAATTCTTGGAATTGTTACTAATTCATTTTTGTGGGATTCATTGATGATTTTTGCAAAAATTAAATGTTTTTGACATGAAATTTGTCACGAGTAGTTTTTCTATCCTAACTCGGTGAACTATAAAAATAATAAAACAAACAATAAAAATGAGCAATGATGCTCTGCTACCAAAATTCAGCCTTCGAAAGGGTTGCTTGGTCCACCGAAGAAATCTCCGCTTTCTGCTGTCTCTTATACGCACCTTAACTCACCTGACGGTTCCTGTCACTAATCAATGATGTAGTGGTCAAGACTGTTTTCACCTGGCGCTGGGCCCATAAACCAGGATAAATAACTAACACCCACTAACATAAATGACAGAACCCTCTTAAGATAAACTACTACCCCTTAATCTAAAAATACCCCATAAAATCTATTACGTAAGTAAAAGACAAGATTTGTAATCATAAAAATACATTCCTTTTATTCACTTTCCAAGGATAATAAACACTTTAATAAAATGCATAAACACACTCTCAGATTTTCCCTTCAACCCTATCTCCCTCATTATCCCTCAGTATAAAATTATTAACGAGAGACGTCTCTTTCTGATTTGAATCACCTATCAAATCACCCTAGTTTAATAAACACAACATATCATCAAATAGCACACACTTTATCATTAAGATTAACTATTAAAACATATTCAAAAGCTGTATTAAAAATGAATTATACATATAATAATATACAAGATTACTATTTTTTTTAATACTCCTTCTCCACTTAACCTTTACAGTCTATTTGCTTTTAATAGCAAATTAAATTATCTCTCAATGTTCTGAAATATTCTTTCTTTTTCATCAAATAGTCTCTTTCTCTTTCGGAGCACTATGCGTTATTCAGCGCTTTCGCTAATCGTTTTCATCAATCAGCTGTTACGATCTATGTAACGATGTATGCTTAAGTTACTCGGCGACTGACGACACCTTCCCGGTCAGCAATCGGCTTCCTGCCCGATTCTTCGGGGACTGTCCGATGCCTTGAGTTCGCCACCTTGTAACGGTTAAACACTTAATCGTTCTTTTTCCCGCCCAGTGTGGAATTTCAGATAAGTCGGATGCATCTGATAATTCCCTGGCGTGAGATTTAAAATGTCTGTTACTTACAGTTTCTGGAGCTCTAGCGGTGATTGTGGCTGCCCTTGGGTCCAAAACGTCCGGTCGTTGCTCGCTGGGTTCGCCCTTTCTCGTTGACACCTGGCTTTGTCGGGAAATTTGGCTCCCATCCAAACCGTACTGCAACCGGCTGGTATGAGTCCACATCTTTAGTCCCTTGCCTTTATGCGGCCGTCTTCGGCGATTCTCGCCGATAACCACACCGCTCACCGCCGCCGACACTCCGGCGGGATGCCGGAGTGCACCTCGACACGTTCGTCCGCCTTGACGGAAAAAAAGCTCTCTCTCACATAAAAATCTCCAACTGGAAGTTTTTCGCTAAACTTCCCCAGAAAATTGACCTCTCACCTTTTACACCAATTAAAACAGTTCATTGGGATCATGTGACCCCACTTACCTCTGTTGCACGCGGCACTAAGCTTTCATCACTTCCTTTGAAATCGAAAGTTTATAACTAAGGTTTTATGGGAATGTGGAAAAAATGATTTTCCCACGCCAGTCCGCCATTGCAGTGGCTTTCACAAAAACACTGATTCTAAATAAAATACATTATATTCACACAATAATATTTTAGTAGTCAAGTAAATAAAATAAGAACATTAAAATTAGTAACATTTCTTTAGATAATTTTAACACTATAAATACTCTTTTACGAAATATAAAATTCACCGTGAAATATAGTGATTAATTAAAGTAAACATCTCAAACCCATAATTACACTGTAAGATCAAAAATTTCGCCTAAGTATCTTATTACGGGGGTGACAACCTACATCGTTACATGCCCCCCCTACTAGAGAAAATTTTTTCACCTGTGGAAAAAAAATTTTTCTTAAGCGAAATTTTGACCTACTCCCCCTCCAAAATCTAACCCCGCAATCCAGTGGAAACACCCACTTCTAAACTAATTACACCCATCCAAAACATCTAACACTTCCTCACTACACTTAACGATAGGACGGCGACAGAGAGCTAAAAGAAATCAAAAAAAATCACCGCAGTGATATTCAAACACGAAAACAACCCCTCGCCCGACATCCTATTACACCAACACCAAAATCAAAATCAAAACAAAGACAAATGCTACCTTTCGGCAGACAAAATTAAAGAATGTGGCAGGTTATTAGCCCGACAATAAAGGCGTCGTCTGAACGACAAATACATGTGAAAATGTTGGTGATATAGTATTATTTAAAAATCCCTGTTAAATTTATTTGTATGAAGTTAAAGTTTTTAAGAAGAAAAAAAAAATGAAAGAAAAATTTTAATATTGC
>JAFIDM010124776.1:154237-188231 GCA_023159025.1 Thereuonema tuberculata | reverse complement strand
GAACTTTAGATATGGTTATTCAAGAACTATTATTATTTTTGACGGATGAAGATAGAAGAAGAATCGATTTGCTTTGTTAAGGAACGGAAAATCTAGAAGACCCGAAGACCACTTGAGTATATCGGAGAAGGCGTACGATGAAGAGATCCGAAGTTGACCGTCATTAAAAAGGATTAATGAAGAATTCAGTTCGGATATAAGACTGTTCACTGATACGTATTCGTATTATTTCACATAAGGTGAGAAGCGATCATCTTAGTTGAAATTGAAGTGCGGAACCATAGTGTAAAGGATCGGTGTGACGTCGAATAGTTTCAAAGGAAATCTAAGTGCTTCGATAGTGAATTAGTTTGTTCCTATTAAGATGTAAGTGTCAAGCAAGTGGCGATTCATGTTCAAGTAGGTACTACATTGAAGACAGCAACTGTAAGTGTTATTTATATTATTTCTTTGCGAATGAAGATTGGAATTATAGTAATGACTCACGCAGTAATATCCTTTGATGTTACTATTCATACAGTGATAGTTTGTGCTTATCATTTAAAACTAGGGAGATTTATAATTCTCAGAATAGTATTACTTATATTCATACTAGTGAAAAGCCATTACTAGTAATTCTATATGAATGTAAATAATTATTTTAAATCAAAGAGTAAAGTTTGATTTGTATTGTATACATTAAGATAAAGTAATTATTAATTATTAATTACGAAGTTCTAATTGGACTTGAGTAAAAGCAGGACTATTGAACATTTAATTTATTTAAGCATCATAATGATTTGTATAACTAAAGTAGTGATGTTTGAACTAGAAGTGAAGTAATAGTAAAGTACTGTTGAATGTTAAACTATATATAATTTTGATAGTAGAAATATATTGTTATAGATTATAAATTTAAGGAAGTAGTGATCACCTTCCCACATTGTACATTGTATATATTTCTGGAAAATTTATATTTTTTCAGTTATTAAATTTTACAAAATTTTTTTAAAACACCTTGCTATACTCGTGCTGTGCGCTTTGTTACACAAGTATGCGTTCTGGCTTAATCTCGCATCAGAAAACCAACCCACCATTCCTACCTGGAGTGTCGAAGGCAGAGGCCGGGTGGTATCTCCGCATCACACACAGAAACAATCTCAATTACATTTTTCACACCTTTTCAGGCAAACGTCTCACCAGTTTTGACACTCCTATCCAATGATTTAATTTCAAATTAACAGCCAATTGGGTCGCCAGTGAAGCATTGGACTCGTACTTCACCGATGGTCGCTACTCCACCAATCCACTTCCCTGCTTTATCTGCTCCCGAACGTACCTCATTAGACGAAATGTGACATCTCGTCTCCTCTAATTATATTGTTTTTTGTTCTTCTCCGCCACGACTCTCCTATACGTGTCTACCTTTCCTTTAATTTTTCTAACCTTATTATCTACATAATTCCTATTACGTTTAGAGCCCTCTCTGCTCTCCCTTTTCAGTCTAACCATATTGAATAACTTCTCCTTCTTACTTTCCCTCCTATCATCTATTACAACTAACGTCTTAACTTGATTAATTTCGCTAATCCCACAACAATTATCGGCTAATGCTGCTTCGGTATTTTCCTGATAAAAATCGTCACCTTGCTCTATTAAATATACTTCCTGCTCTTCCCCTAACCAACAAAAATCAGCTCCGGTATCTACCTGACTTTTAACGACTTCCTCTCCCGCTAAATTAATATCCACAAAAGGTGTTTCTCCTCTACATTTCTCTTCGTCTTCCCTATCAATAACGCATAAATCGAACACCTGTTGTCTCTGGACTTCTTCAAACTCTATTTTCTCCTCCCATTCTACTTCAAACATGTCTTCTACCGTCTCCTCCACTATCTCATCATCCCACCATTTATTGATATCAAATGGAAAGGCAATTCACTTTCAGCATTCATATCCCAATCTGTAGTCGCCATATTAATTTTGGCCGGCTGCGGGTCACTGAATGCTAAGTTACCTTCTACTCTCCGTGCATATTTTAATAAGTCATTAACACTTTTGCACTTGTCTAGAAATACACAATTTTTATACAAGGGTAGCATTCCATTAAAAGTTAAACGTACCATCTTCCGCTCGTCGAGGTCAAACCTCAACACGGTGGCTTCTTGCCTTATACGGCATACAAATACCTCCATTATTTCATCTTTCCTCTGTTTTAATCTTTTCAACATCTCGTATTCATCTCCAATGAGATGCTCGGGCAAAAATGCTCTTAAACAACCTGTTTCAAAATCCTCCCTATTATTCCATTTAGCTATCTTTTCGTAAAACCATGGGGCGACTCTTAAATGAACTAATCTAACTAAAATCTCCTTTAATTCCGAAAATTCAATATCATGCATTTTACTAAGATTTCTCATCCAGAACAAAAATTCTCTTAATGAGCCATCTGGTAATCCACTGAATTTTATCTCCCTAAATACCATAAGCATATCACAACTCTTCTCCTCCGAAATTCTTTATTTTGTCTAAAAGTAACTTTACTTTATCTCTTTTTTTGTATAAGGGAGCATACCCCATTGTCTTTCATTAACTCCATTAGCAAATTTAACTCAGACATCATAGTCTGTTCAACCCTTTTGTTCTCCAACACCAGATCTCTCAACAGGCGCAAGCTCAATTCCCGCCTTTCGGCCATCTTGAATCAAACAAAGGAACAGCGACAGAGGCGCAGTAACCCAACGATACTATATTAAAATAACCTTAACTACGCTCTGCTACCACTTGTCACGAGTAGTTTTTCTATCCTAACTCAGTGAACTATAAAAATAATAAAACAAACAACAAAAATGAGCAATGATGCTCTGCTACCAAAATTCAGCCTTCGAAAGGGTTGCTTGGTCCCCCAAAGAAATCTCCGCTTTCTGCTGTCTCTTATACGCACCTTAACTCACCTGATGGTTCCTGTCACTAATCAATGATGTAGTGGTCAAGGCTGTTTTCACCTGGCGCTGGGCCCATAAACCAGGATAAATAACTAACACCCACTAACATAAATGACAGAACCCTCTTAAGATAAACTACTACCCCTTAATCTAAAAATACCCCATAAAATCTACTAAGTAAGTAAAAGACAAGATTTGTAATCATAAAAATACATTCCTTTTATTCATTTTCCAAGGATAATAAACACTTTAATAAAATGAATAAACACACTCTCAGATTTTCCCTTTAGCCCTATCTCCCTCATTATCCCTCAGTATAAAATTATTAACGAGAGATGTCTCTTTCTGATTTGAATCGCCTATCAAATCCCCCTAGTTTAATAAAAACAACATATCATCAAATAGCACACACTTTATCATTAAGATTAACTATTAAAACATATTCAAAAGCTATATTAAAAATGAATTATACATATACAAGATTACTATTTTTTTTTTAATACTCCTTCTCCACCTAACCTTTACAGTCTATTTGCTTTCAATAGCAAATTAAATTGTCTCTCAATGTTCTGAAATATTCTTTCTTTTTCATCAAATAATCTCTTTCTCTTTCGGAGCACTATGCTTTATTCAGCACTTTCGCTAATCGTTTTCATTGATCAGCAGTTACGATCTATGTCGGACAATACTTGTATGCTTAAGTTACTCGGTGACTGACGACACCTTCCCGGTCGGCAATCGGCTTCCTGCCCGATTCTTCGGGGTCTGTCCGATGCCTTGGGTTCGCCACCTTGTAAACACTTATTCGTTCTTTTTCCGCCCGGTGTGGAATTTCAGATAAGCCGGATGCATCTGATAATTCCCCGGGATGAGATTTAAATTGTCTGTTATTTACAGTTTCTGGAGCTCTAGCGGTGATTGTGGCTGCCCTTGGGCCCAAAACGTCTGGTCGTTGCCCGCTGGGTTCACCCTTTCTCGTTGACATCTGGCTTTGTCGGGAAATGTGGCTCCCATCCAAACCGTACTGCAACCGGCTGGTACGAGTCCACATCTTTAGTCCCTTGTCTTTATGCGGCCGTCTTCGGCGATTCTCGCCGATAACCACACCGTTCACCGCCGCCGACTGCCCTCCGACGAGATGCCGGAGTGCACCTCGACACGTTCTGTAACGGAGTGGTTCGTCACCCGCGGGGCGGACGGACGAAATTTTTTTTATCCTTTTCTTTTCATTATTACCTTTATTTGGTTAATGATTTAATTGTACGGGAGTAAATATAGTCTTCAGATGTATATGCTTTGTTGTGTGATTCAAATATTATTTTAATTTTATATATTGTATTGGCGAAGGCATTATATTAGCTAAATGTTTACTAGTATTTTGATACCTATAATTATTCGGAGAAGGTAATTTAGTTTGACAGATTATATTAAAAATATAGAGTTTGGATTTGGTTTATTGGAAAATACAGGTTAAAAGGTGTATTATTTTGAGGTTTATCAAATTTGTCATTATTTTTAACATTCGCCGATTTGAGTGTTATACTATGTTAAAGTAGAAGCTTTTTTTTGTATTTTAACCCATGGTTTATTTGACGAATTTGTATTTTGTGTATTTTATTATGTATTTTAGAAATGTGTTGTTTAATATGATTAAGCGAGATCAGCTGTGACGGGGAGTATATCTGTTGTCTTCACCCTCGGGAGAGGTGCACAGTTTTTGGAACAGCCCGTTGGTTGGGGTCACGTGGGGGTTTGTTTATGAGTATCCATTGGTCGATAACGACCATATGTCAGTTTTCGATCAGGAAAATTATTGAAGGAGGGAGTTGTAATAAGTTTTTTAGAGAAAGATTACTTGAGTTCACCGTGGCGAGCTGACGTGTCAAGTACCCCGTCCTGCAGGGACGCGGGGAGGAGACTGCTGCCCGGGTGAGAACCCTTTAGTTGCCGGGGGCAACGTTCGTGGGAAGCCGGAGTCCAGGATACCGGACTAACCGTTTGTGATAATATCTACAACGATGGAATTCATCGACGCCCGAATGACGTGATGGGGACCGAGGCGAGCAGAAGCCAGTGCCCGGCCGTCGCAAAGATGTCCGTATCCTACCGGCGAGAAATTCTCCCATGTAAGTAATCAACCGTACGTAAACTCAGGGACATTTTAAAATTTCATCACCGACTCTAAGCTGCATCTAGAGACGGTGTAAGGTAATCGACTTTGCGGTAAGAGTCAACCATAAGACTATGTAATTCGTCGTCGATGCAAGCATAATAGAAAGGAGGGAAAACGGATAAAAGTTTATAAGTAAACTAGAAGTTAACCTCCGGTTTGGAAATCATTTTTGCTGAACCCTGCCGAACGGAACATTAGTGTGGTGTTAATTACAGAGACAAAATTTCCGATTTATATTAACAATCTATTTGACAGAAAGTGTACATTTTAAAGGCAACGGACATTTGTTGTGACTTTTAAGTGTTAAATCGGATAGTAATTTCTGTCACCTTTAATCTTAAGTGTATGAGTTAAGACTTGGAGTAGTTAACAGGTGTAACCTATTAAGAGAATTTGTTTCAGGTTGATTCAACGAATATAGAAAGGGACTATTAATTTGTTTCAACCTAAAGAAGATTGTTTCATTATAAATATCATTATACATTGTCAAATTTTGTGTATTTTCAGGTTTACAGGAAAGTCTAGAGTGTTTATCTTGATATATATTAAGTATTTGTGTTTTATTGATATGTTTGGTACAGCCGAATCGGTGGGAAAGCCTAATGACCTTGGGAAGGGAGAGCGGAGAGAGAATCGGCTGGCCTGAAAGTCAGGCGTATTGACGGAACGTTCAATTAGAACCAAGGTTTAGTTGAGATGTTTATTGTTACATAAACGCAATTTAGTGTTTGGGTTTAAAGGTAGTTTAAAGTCAGACAAAGAGACGTCTCGTTTAGTCGTGAGGAAAGAAGGGGTTAGCGTTTGATAACTAAACATTGGTTTTAGGTTGTCAAGCACCCGAAAGGGGTGTAAAGGGTTGAGAATTATCATACAGATAACGAGAAGTTAATTGTTATCATTTGTATCATTCTTAAATGTTTGATGATTCGTTTAAATAAAGTGTGAATTTTGTTAATATATTCTATTTGGTCTGTTTGATTTATTCATGCTTATTGAAAAGAAAAGGATCTATGTTTAAGAACAGAACATTACATTTATTATAAATTAAGTTAAATTCGTGTAGATGTTTACTTAAGTTTCATTAATTTACATCAACACACCCGAAGGGAGTTGCGTCGTCTATTCATCGTTTTCAGTAATTTAAGGAGGATAATTTAGCATAAATGGATTGTTCTATTTACCCATGGTGGTTGTTATCCGTCGGTATGAGTATGGGCCCAGGTATCAGTCGGAAACATCGTTGATCCATAAGGTAAAACAGCTCACGAGGAGTTTATCGGGTACTCGCCACTTTTAGAGGGTAAGTTTTAGAGAAGGAGCATCGAAGCGAGCGTCCGTCGACTACTGAGGATCCCGCCGGGAACTGGTGGTTGGTATTAAGGTGTGAAGTTTTATCACTGTTTGGTTTTAGGTTTTATTTATCCCTTTTTTATTTTTCTAGCTCATCGTGTGTGTATAGAAACAGCACATGACAACTGGTAGCAGACGAGCGCGGTTAAGATTATTTAAACACAGTAGCGACTCTGGGATTATTTTAGTGTAGTTTAGGTATTAGATTTTTGCGCATCCGTTGTTATTCTTTTGTTTAATTCAAAGATGGCCGAAAAGCGGGAATTGAGCTTGCGCCTCTTGAGAAATCTCGTTTCAGGGAACAAAAGAGTTGAACAGACCATGATGTCTGAACTAGATTCATTAATGGAGTTAGTAAAGGACAATGGAGTATATTCCCTTAATCAGAAAAGGGAGAAGGTGAAAATATTAATAAGCAAAATAAGGAATTCCAGTGAGGAAAAGGTGTTATGGGAAATAGAGTACAGTAATCTAAAAGGAGGAAAGTCAGTTAATTTTGAGTCAAGTAAAATGAAAGCTGAATTAAGTTTGCCTAAATATAAGAGGAAATTGTCTGTTCATGAGAGAACGGATTTATTTAAGGAGATAAATTTTAGCGGATTACCTGATGGGTCCGTTGGAGAGTTTCTGTTTTGGTTGAGACGAATTTCTGAAATGTATGGTATTGAATTTTTAGAATTAAGAAAAATCCTAGTAGGCCAGTCAATATCGACACAAAAAAAGGCAAACATCGCAAACGCGCATGTATCTACGATTTTTTTATATGTTGTTAGGACCCCTGAGAGTAGTTTATACCCAAGTTTGCAACCCTGAGAACCCTGTGCTACTCCTGTGGTGTTCGAAAAACTGTGAGATTCTGGCACTTGTTTCAGGTTTTGCGAAAAAACTACCGTAAGGAAGCGTTTTTCGGGTATCTTTACATTATACATTTGTAAAGCAAACTAAATTTGCCACATTTTGAGCCCAACCCGAGCTCTCGAGGTCCATTGGTTGCCGAGATACAGCCAGTCAAAGATGGGCAATTGTATCCAAAAAGTGAAAAGTTATCGGGAAGGTCATTTTTTAAGACACGTACCGGCTAAACGAATGGTTCTACAGAAAAGTCATGAGAGAGGAATTTGTAGAGAATTGAATTAGCTTCAAGTTGATTCCAAAATGGTGCCTTTAGGCCTCATAGTTTTTTCAAAAATAAAAATTGTAAAAACCAAAAATAGCTTTCATTGGATTTTGGGAAAATGATGAAAACATGTTACTGAATAATGTTGGCATGGATTTCGTTAAAAAAACGTGCAAGAATGTGAATTTAACATTTTAGATGTAACAAATGGCTTCAAAGAAACATACAGTAAACAAATAAACGTAAAATTAAATTAACAACGTAAACATACATACTAGAAAATAATATTTACACAGTGAAGCATAAACATCGCAGTAGTTTAGAACTTCGCCATTTTGGAAAGGCCGGGTCTCATCCAGTGTGGATCAAAGGGGAGGGACGACGTTTTCTGGAGGTGGAGGTGGAGGTGGGACGTCATATGGTGTTGGGTCGTCCACATCCTCGTCCTCCTCGTCCAGGACAATCGGGGTGACGTTTGTGCAACTTCGCCCTTGGCAAAAGGAGCATAGGATAGAGAACTTGAGCCCTGCCTTTCTGCAAGTGCACGACCCTAAGCACCCTTTCTTGCATTTGCAAGCCATCATTCTAAGCAAGGTCTGAGGAGCGGGCTCTGCGCAAATTGTGACGGGCACGAAACCTTTTTCGCTGGTGGTTCATCCCCAGTCACACAGGTTTTCGTCGACCCCCAACCATTTTTGCACCTAGTGGTAGGTCTTCCAAGAATGATACTGCCTCTGTGGCGGGGGGGGGGACGCGGGCAAGGTTGACTTTGGCCGTTGCTGCCGATTTTACAAATGCTGCGTATCGCAAGGTATTCAGCGTTTCCTCATCTCCTTCGTAGAGGTTCATCAAGATCTTCTCGCCAGCATTTCCTACGTCTTCCTGATTGGAGTTTGAATCAAGGAAAGTGCTGGCGAGGTCTATCCAGTGGGGGTTTTGTTTGAGGACATTGCACCACTTCATCTTGCCTTGCCAGAAAAGGGCAGAGGTCGTGTCGCACCCACTGATGGCATGCAGAAACACAACCATCCCTCCTGGACCCTGCATTTCTCCACACGTGAAGGAATTTGCTGGATATTGGACCCACCTCTTCCCCCTTTCTGGAAGTACACGTTCGTCTGTTCAGAGCTTAAGCCGTTGAGGAGGACCAGTAGGTCGACGTCCTCCCCAATGATGAAAGCTTGGTCGAACGATGAACTCTTGGAGAGGACAGTCCTTACTATATCAGCATCAGCATCCTCTTGAGATTGATGTACCTCAATACCCAGCCTCTCTGAATTGATAGGTTACGCATCATGGGGATCAATTGACGTTTGCTACATTCATTTGAGAGCAGTTTTGCTTGGGGAACTTTGATGGGTGTTGCTGGAGAGAGAAGCAGAGCGTCGCAGGCGTCGCAGGCTGATTTAGTGCTCCTCCTGCTTCCGAGATTATTATTCACTAAACAACAGATCCGACTGCCAGGGACCTGGCACAAACGGTTTCTTTAGAAGGGCACCAGTACAAAAAATTCTGTGACCTTTTTCATGCAGTGCCTTTTTCATATAGGCATTGCACACAGTTTTCGGTCTCACTTACATGGCTACAAATAATTCAGAGACCCACAGAATAAGGAGACCCGTAGCGGTACTCGCCCATATTATCGTTAGATTTGTGTAGTACCTTAGCGAGACTCATCTGTATTCCGGGATTATTATGTATTCTGTATGTATTCGTGTATTGTATTACATTTCAATGTTTGATTTTGTATCTATGTTTAGTTGCAGCCATATTTTACATCTCAAACATTAAATTCGAATAAATCGAAACGAGTGCCAGAATTTCGCAGTTTTTCGAGCACCACGGGAGTAGCACAGGGTTTCAGGGTTGCAAACTTGGGTAAAACTATTCTCAGGGGTACTAACAACATATTAAAAAATCGTAGATACATGCGCGTTTGCGATGTTTGCCTTTTTTTGTGTCGATATTGACTGGCCTAACTTTTTTTAACGAAATCCAAACCAACATTATTCAGTAACAAGTTTTCATCATTTTCCCAAAATCCGATGTTTTATTATTTTTTGGTTTTTGAGAAAACTATTACGCCTAAAGGCACCATTTTAGAACCAACTTGAAGCTAATTCAATTCTCTACAAATTCCTTTCTCATGACTTTTCTGTAGGACCATTCGTTTAGCCGGTACGTGACCTTCCCGATAACTTTTCACTTTTTGGATACAATTGCCCATCTTTGACTGGCTGTATCTCGGCAACCAATGGACCTCGAGAGCTAAGATTGGGCTCAAATTGTTGCAAATTTAGTTTGCTTTACAAAAGTATACCGTAGAGATACCCGAAAAACGTTTCCTTGCGATAGTTGTTTTGCAAAACCTGAAACAAGTGCCAGAATCTCGCAGTTTTTCGAACACCACGGGAGTAGCACAGGGTTTTCAGGGTTGCAAACTTGGGTATAAACTACTCTCAGGGGTCCTAACAACATATAAAAAAACCGTAGATACATGCGCGTTTGCGATGTTGGATGTTTTTATTGACTGGCCTATAGCCAGATTGGTTCATTTAAGAGTTACCCCAACTCTTAAGTTTTAGTTTTATGACAAGTTAATGGGATGGAATAACTGGGATGATTTTGAAAAGGATTGTTTAAGAGCATTTTTGCCAGAGTATCTCATAGGGGATGAATACGAACAGTTAAAGAAATTAAGGCAGAGAGAAGGTGAATTAATGGAAGTGTTTGTATGCCGGATAAGGCAGGAAGCCGCCGTGCTAAGATTTGAACTTGACGAGCGGAAAACGGTGCGTTTAGCTTTTAACGGGATGTTATCGCACTATAAGAACTGTGTATTTTTGGATAAATGTAAAAACATAAATGATTTGTTGAAGTATGCGAGGAGAGTAGAGGCTAATTTGGGGTTCAGTGACCCGCAGCCAGCCTTGGTTAATAAGGCATTTGTAGTTTGGGATGAGATCGCTGAAGATAAAAGCGATTCAATTGCGCTTCCTTTTGACATAAATAAATGGTGGGACGATGGTTTAAAGGCAGGAATAGTAGAAAAATCGATTGAAGTAAAATGTGAGGAAGAAATTAAATTTAAAGATGATGATTTAAAGGAAGAAATAATAGAAGAAGTGATCGATGTAAAATGCGATGCGGAAATTGAATTTAAAGAAGCCCGAGTAGATCAGGTGTTTGATTTACGAGTTAGCGATAGTGAAGACGGAGAGAGATGTAGGGGAGAAACGCCCTTTATTCACATTAGATTAGCTGGAGGTAGAGTTCTTAAGTGTCAGATAGACACGGGTGCTGACTTTTGTTGTTTAGGGGAAGACCAGGAGGAGTATTTAGTAAAACAAGGTACTAAGTTTTATTATAAGAATACTGAAGTTATCTTAGCTGATGGTAGCAAACGATATACTGATAGAGTATATAAGATTAAAGCCTCGATGATTTCAAATGATAAGAAACGAGGAGGAGCTACTGAAGTTGATTTTGTGTTTGAAGCTATAATTGTACCTGGATGTTCTGTTGACGGATTAATTGGATTATCCGCCCTCCATGGTTATGAATTTAACATTGGTTTTCGAGGTGGAGAAGTAATAATTGATGTGAATAATAGTCGTGACGTCAGCCAAGCTAATCAAGTTGAACCTTTAGATATAGTAAACGAGAAAAAAGGACGTAATAGGTAGGAGCTACTTAGATTGGTTAAATTGAAAAGAGAGGATAACGTGGGCTTTAAAAGTAATGAAGATTAAAAAGGCAATAAGATTAGAGGGGTTAAAGGAAAATTAGAGGTTTATAGGAGAGTTGCAGTGGAGAAGAACAATAGACAGTACGATTGGAGGAGACGTGATGTAGCATTCTGTCGTAAGGAAGTTAAAGTTCCGTCTAGTAGGGTGCGTTCGCGAGCAGGCAGGGCTCGGAAGGAACCCGTGAAAGGTGATGCGTTGGAGTTGTCCCATGGAGGAGGGACGCGGAGGAAAAATGTAAAGAGAAGTGTGATAGCGACCGTCGACAAGGCACGAGTCCAATGCTTTGTTGGCGGCCCAATTGGCTAGTAATTTGAAAGTGAAACGTTGGACAGGAGCGCCGATGGTGAGATGTGCACCTGAAAAGGTGTGGTGATTTTTTTTTTATATAAATTGATTGGTTCTGTGTGTGTGGAGATACCTCTCGGCCTCTGCCTGGGGCGCTTCAGGTAGGAATGGTGGGATGGTCTAGTTTTGTAATCGTCGTTTCGACGACATCTTATTGTCAGGTGAATAACCTGCCACATTCTTTGCTTTTGTCTGCCGAAAGGTAGCACTTCATTTTCTTTTTGTTTTCCTTTTGTTTCGATGGTGATGATAGGATGCGGGTGGGGGTAGACTTCGTGTTTTGGTATCACTGCGGTGATTTGTTTATTTTTATCTAACCCTTTACTCTCGTCCTTATTTGGTTTGGTTAGGTGTAGGTGTTTAGCAGTTTGCTTGGTTGTGGAGTTAGACGTTGGAAAGGGAGTAGGTCAAAATTTTCCTCTTTAAAAAAAAAAAAAAAAAAAAAATTCCACAGGTGAAATTTTTTTTCCTGTAGCGGAGGGGAGATGTAGCGGAGTGGTTCGTCACCGCGGGGCGGACGGACGAAATTTTTTTTATCCTTTTCTTTTCATTATTACCTTTATTTGGTTAATGATTTAATTGTACGGGAGTAAATATAGTCTTCAGATGTATATGCTTTGTTGTGTGATTCAAATATTATTTTAATTTTATATATTGTATTGGCGAAGGCATTATATTAGCTAAATGTTTACTAGTATTTTGATACATATAATTATTCGGAGAAGGTAATTTAATTTGACAGATTATATTAAAAATATAGAGTTTGGATTTGGTTTATTGGAAAAAACAGGTTAAAAGGTGTGTTATTTTGAGGTTTATCAAATTTGTCATTATTTTTAACATTCGGCGATTTGAGTGTTATACTATGTTAAAGTAGAAGCTTTTTTTTGTATTTTAACCCATGGTTTATTTGCCGAATTTGTATTTTGTGTATTTTATTATGTATTTTAGAAATGTGTTGTTTAATATGATTAAGCGAGATCAGCTGTGACGGGGAGTATATCTGTTGTCTTCACCCTCGGGAGAAGTGCACAGTTGTTGGAATAGCCCGTTAGTTGGGGTCACGTGGGGGATTTGTTTATGAGTATCCATTGGTCGATAACGACCACATATCAGTTTTTGATCAGGAAAATTATTGAAGGAGGGAGTTGTAATAAGTTTTTTAGAGAAAGATTACTTGAGTTCACCGTGGCGAGCTGACGTGTCAAGTACCCCGTCCTGCAGGGACGCGGGGAGGAGACTGCTGCCCGGGTGAGAACCCTTTATTTGCCGGGGGCAACGTTCGTGGGAAGCCGGAGTCCAGGATACCGGACTAACCGTTTGTGATAATATCTACAACGATGGAATTCATCGACGCCCGAATGACGTGATGGGGACCGAGGCGAGCGGAAGCCAGTGCCGGGCCGTCGCAAAGATGTCCGTATCCTACCGGCGAGAAATTCTCCCATGTAAGTAATCAACCGTACGTAAACTCAGGGACATTAAAATTTGATCACCGAGTCTAAGCTGCATCTAGAGACGGTGTAAAATAATCGACTTTGCGGTAAGAGTCAACCGTAAGCTGTCGTCGATGCAAGCATAATAGAAAGGAGTGAAAACGGATAAAAGTTTATAAGTAAACTAGAAGTTAACGTCCGGTGTGGAAATAATTTTTACTGAACCCTGCCGAACGGAACATTAGTGTGGTGTTAATTACAGAGATAAAATTTCCGATTTATATTAACAATCTATTTGACAGAAAGTGTACATTTTAAAGGCAACGGACATTTGTTGTGACTTTTAAGTGTTAAATCGGATAGTAATTTCTGTCACCTTTAATCTTAAGTGTATGAGTTAAGACTTGGAGTAGTTAACAGGTGTAACCTATTAAGAGAATTTGTTTCAGGTTGATTCAACGAATATAGAAAGGGACTATTAATTTGTTTCAACCTAAAGAAGATTGTTTCATTATAAACATCATTATACATTGTCAAATTTTGTGTATTTTCAGGTTTACAGGAAAGTCTAGAGTGTTTATGTTGATATATATTAAGTATTAGTATTTTATTGATATGTTTGGTACAGCCGAATCCGTGGGAAAGCCTAATGACCTTGGGAAGGGAGAGCGGAGAGAGAATCGGCTGGCCTGAAGGTCAGGCGTATTGACGGAACGTTCAATTAGAACCAAGGTTTAATTGAGATGTTTATTGTTACATAAACGCAATTTAGTGTTTGGGTTTAATGTTAGTTTAAAGTCAGACAAAGAGACGTCTCATTTAGTCGTGAGGAAAGAAGGGGTTAGCGTTAGATAACTAAACATTGGTTTTAGGTTGTCAAGCACCCGAAAGGGGTGTAAAGGGTTCAGAATTATCATACAGATAACGAGAAGTTAATAGTTATCATTTGTATCATTCTTAAATGTTTGATGATTCGTTTAAATAAAGTGTGAATTTTGTTATTATATTCTATTCGGTCTGTTTGATTTATTCATGCTTATTGAAAAGAAAAGGATCTATGTTTAAGAACAGAACATTACATTTATTTTAAATTAAGTTAAATTCATGTAGATGTTAAGTTTCATTAATTTACATCAACACACCGGAAGAGAGGTGCGTCGTCTATTCATCGTTTTCAGAGTTAATTCTAAGTTAATTTAAGGAGAATATTTTAGCATAAATGGGTTGTTCTGTTTATCCATGGTGGTTGTTATACGTCGGTATGAGTATGGGCCCAGGTATCAGTCGGAAACATCGTTGATCCATAAGGTAAAACAGCTCACGAGGAGTTTATCGGGTACTTGCCACTTTTAGAGGGTAAGTTTTAGAGAAGGAGCATCGAAGCGAGCGTCCGTCGACTACTGAGGATCCCGCCGGGAACTGGTGGTTGGTATTAAGGTGTGAAGTTTTATCACTGTTTGGTTTTAGGTTTTATTTATCCCTTTTTTATTTTTCTAGCTCACCGTGTGTGTATAGAAACAGCACGTGACAACTCGCCCGCCGGACAAGAAAGCTCTCTCTCATATAAAAATCTCCAACTGGAAGTTTTTCGCTAAACTTCCCCAGAAAATTGACCTCTTACCTTTTACACCAATTAAAACAGTTCATTGGGATCATGTGACCCCACTGACCTTTGTTGCACGCGGCACTAAGCTTTCATCACTTCCTTTGAAATCGAAAGTTTATAACTAAGGTTTTATGGGAATGTGGAAAAAATGATTTTCCCACGCCAGTCCGCCATTGCAGTGGCTTTCACAAAAACACTGATTCTAAATAAAATACATTATATTGACGCAATAATATTTTAGTAGTCAAGTAAATGAAATAAGAACCTTAAAATTAGTAACATTTCTTTAGATAATTTTAACACCATAAATACTCTTTTACGAAATATAAAATTCACCCTGAAATATAGTGATTAATTAAAGTAAACATCTCAAAACCATAATTACACTGTAAGATCAAAAATTTCGCCTGTTTATCTTATTACAGGGGTGACAACCTACATCGTTACAAATTACAATTAGTCTTGTCCCATTACACAAACCCTTCTTCGGATTTAAATTTCTTATCAACTTGCATATCATGCCAACATGTTTACGTGCCTTCACAAACTTCTCACAATAGCCAACAGGAAATTTTTCACATTTTTGCATGCATCTTGCAAATGCAGAAACGTTTGTGAATGACTGATATATTGTTCGATAGAACTTTCAAATACCAACATTTTCTCAATATAATGTTCTCTTCCACCGTTTATATTTTTCGTTTAACTTGAGAAAAAGTCAAAATTTGACCCTTTAGAAGGCGCCATCTTGGAAACGAAAACATTTTTCCAAGGATTTTTGTAGCATTTTGTTTGTCTTAAAAAGATTTACATTTTATCTGTTTACATGATGAATCTGTCTCTTATAGTTTGGTCACAAAATTGAAAAAAACTTAAAGTATTATGACAGAATGACAGACAGAATCAAGTTTTTATAATATATAATATCCTAAGCAATCAAAACGTATGCTCCTACATTAGATGATGATCCCACATATTAGACAATCTGACAGTCACTCGGAAACACCTACTTATTTTCTAATTCTTCCGAAAGTTCCTGAAACATTTAATATCCTTTTAAATAAGTTTCATTTTTCTCCCTGTTTATTGTAGTTTAAACTATGGAAAAAAAAAATTTTAAAAAACAAAATCTTTTAGAAGTATTGCTTTTATTTAAATTTTCATAAAGTTTGAAAGGAATTAATTACAGAAAACTGTGAACGAAGTAGGCCTAATATGTAAAAAAAATTATATATTATAATTTTATGAAATAAACTATATAAAATATTTGACTTAGGCTAGCCCTTGGCTATGTATTAAATGTGAGGGGAGCCTTTAATTCCCTTTTCGAAGCTTATAGGAATCTATTGGAACAATATTCTAGTGTCCATTCCCTGCCTTCATTCGGTGCCATGTGAGAAAATGATCACTGGAATGATCTATTGACCAACATGGAATGGCCAGCGTTGTGAACAGTGGTTAACACCTGTAAGTTTTGTATCATTCATCCCAAACTACAAACCAAGATCCTCATTCCCATGATCATGATCATCGATCAAGTGTACAAAGAATCTTTACGTTACAGGACTTAATACGTATATTAAATACTTAATTGTTTTTTCATTCTAAATTAACGGATAAGAATATTTTTTATTGACAGACAACACACACACACACACACACATAAACTGACTGATTTCATGAGTCTTCTATACTGGGAAGTAGCTAAAACTCCATCTCTTTCTATCTTGTTTCTTGATGATCACTTTAGATAGTATGGTTTGTCAAGATTTTTTAGAGTGCAAAAGTTTGAATAAATAGAATCCAATCTTTGGATACTTTATGATCTTTAATGGTTTTTTATTTGAAAATAGAATAAGTATTGCTTCAAAAGATATTGAAGACTTCGATATACTATTTGTGTTGTTTTAGTTGATCAATGTAAATAGTATTGTATTATCGCTATTATATCATTTTTACATTCACTGTAAATAAAATATATTTATTATCTGTTTCCAGCAATAACAATTAATAATTTACTACGAACAATCTGATGCAATACAGAGATAGCATAATAGTATCTCAGGATAAAAATTATTGAGTTATTGCGACTCAGTGATAAGAAAAGATTGAGAAACTTTGCTTACTCTGTTTGGAAAGTTCTTTGTATGATGTTAGGCCTACTTTTCTATGTAACTGAAGTTCATCAAATCACCTTTTTATGTGCACATGTGTCTTTTTCTATCAATCTATAAAGAGAATAGACAAAATAATTAAGCACCAACTGAATAAGAATCCTAAAACACGGAGTTGTAGCAAAAACGAATGACATATAGATGTTGTAATAGGAACAACAACTTCTAACCAACTCTTATTAATAAACATATAATTATGTACAAATGGCAAGTTTGCCTGATTTTCTCGAATCTACTGTTCATACAATATATGGTGGAATCAAATTACATTTATTTCGTTATAAATTGAAATTTTTTAGATATCTTATTATTGAAATATATTCGTTTTTATTATCTTTGAAAAATCAAAATTTTATCACGAAGAAATTAAATTACCTATAGTTATTTAGTTCTTTTCAACTGTTTGTTGCTAGAAAAAAAATGCTAAAACTATCACATGAAGATGTGGTTTTCTCATTTGAACGACAATACATTTTCCTATTCCGGGTTTCAGTGTTATAAATAATAAGAAAATCAGGGTCTATCTTACAGAATATCTTTCATGATGTCATTTATATCTTTCATAAAAATCTAATTTTAACCCAAATTATTCCCTAATTTTGTTGAAGAATTAAGTTATTGACGATTTATTTTTTTTAAATGCAAAACTTTAGCATGAATCCAGTGAATGTTTTTTTTAAAGACAAATTAGACATCTAGTTTATGTATTTTTAATACTGAGTCGTAATCAGGAGTTCTAACTACGTATAACAGAATGGATTGCAAAGATCTCAACACGGAGATGAATAGAAATATAAGTCAAAACCAAAATCGTATTTTGAAAATTAAAATCAAAAACAAAAAGTACAGATTAAAAATAAAAGAAAGAAATTCATTTCTTGACTTCCCGCAGTCTCATTTTCAATGCGCAATTAAATTATCTATTTTTTTATGAGTTTTTAATACATTAAGGGGTTGAGAAATTTAAGAGTTCAGAAATTAAAGATGTTATATAATGCTACAATTTCATTTGCTTAGGAAATTAACATTGTATCATAGTCATTATGTCGTTTTAAAACTACATAAAACTGCGGGGTCAATTGAATCTCAAAACAATATACAGCTCAATTTAACAATCTAAATTGACAGTTTAGTAATATTTAAGGATAAAAATAACTTTCGTAAATAATTTAATTAATAACTTTATTGTAGCCCAATGTCAGTATTTGAAGGAGTGACTTTGCTTCCTCTGATTCAAAATTGCTTCTTATGATTTTAAACCTAATTTCATAGATAAATGAGACACCTGAAATCGGGTTCTATATTTTGAGTGTGTTTCCTCCCCTAATAAATTCTGAAACGGTGAAGGAATCTTCGTAAAAACCCACATTCAAAGACTACAAATGCATTCTTTATTCAAATAGGCCTAAACCCAAATACTTTTAAATCAAATGTAGCATCTGAATGTGTTTCCTAAATGAAAGCTAAGTCTCATTACTAAATGTCATAGTAATAACATTCCGGTTATTAGTTTTCAATCTATGGGAGATTTTATCATTTTCTCTTAATTTCTAATAAATAACATAATAAGTCCATCAGGTGACCCCAGTTAGAGACTAAGTGACGAACTCTTACTGGGTTATCTCAGTATATGAGATAAGGTTAAGTATATTTTAGGTCTAGTAGTTATGTAGTCAAACTTGGATAATTCAAAATTGAAGGAATCAGAGAAAAAGTTCGAAATATCCAAAAATACGAATTATATATATTCTCTCAAACAGAAGAGATAAATAGAAAAGATTAACTCAGCTATCAAAGATTTGCCATATTAACTTTATCTAAGAATACTGTTACATTTTTTTCATTAAATCAAACATTTTTTACTAGCTTAATTATTCATCACTTTAAAAAAAAAGGAAATATTTTTATTGCTTCATCGAATGCAATCTTTGAGTCACAGCATTTGGTTCCAACCTAAGAATTGATCCAAAAATAGAATCTTCTACATTAGACTGACCTTCAAAAAAGCATCGAAGTTCATGTATTAATAAATGCACCATAGCTTCTGACGCACTAGGTAGGGGCTTCTCTAGAGGGTGGACAGAAAAATCCTCGAAATCCCACATAGTGACATTCCAACCCTCGCTTTTGTTTTCCTTAGAAAAACCGTCAATGTTTTAACGCGTGTTTTCTTTAGAAGTCATTTGAAATTTTATACAGTTATCTTGCTGATGATGGGGTTCGTGCAACCTTGAAACCGTCTAAGGACTTCTTATTTGTATTGTATTTTTATTATTATTTTATTATTTTTTAAACTTTGTAGTGTGAATAACTGTATAAAATTTCAAAAAAACGTTAAAATAAAGAATGCACCTTAGCTGAGAAAAGTCTCAGGTACAATTTTTACCGTAATATTTTTTGGACAATCTTACAAAAAATTCGAATTATCCAAAATAGAATTCGAATTATCCACGAATTTTTAACTTTATTTTAATACAGAATTCTAGGGACCGAGCAAAAATTTCGAATTATCCAGAATTTCGAATTATCCAGAATTTCGAATTATCCAAGTTTGACTGTATCAAGAACTTGTAGAGGACTTCCATATCACCAATAAAAAGTTCCTCAAAGAAGAAGTGTCTTCTTTAACTTTGATTACTTAATGATCAGAAATAAACAATTTCTATTTCTGGAAATAAAATGAAAGCTTTTTGAAAAGTCGAAAAAAAAAAGAAATTAAAATTTAAGGAAAATGACATCAAGTGATAAAGTTCAGGTTCCTTGGGATGCCCATTCTCCAAAGTTCCTAGAGAACAAGAAGAGATACGCCTCCTTAAAAGAAGAAAACAGTCAATGAAAACCATGCATTAGTTAGAGTCGATGTGCAAGAAGTAACTGAAATCTAAGTTTTTTAAATCCACAAAGGGATCAAATCCAACTGGAATGCAAGACAAAACGTGGGTAGAATAGAATAAAAGAAACATACAAAAAAAAATCGAAACCATTTCTACGGTTAAGTCTATAGTGTCAAGACAAAAAGTAATATATTCTATTTACTGCGGATGAACTAATTATGTAAACAATCCATAGGCTTTCACACAATCTGTCACACTATAGCCTGTAACATATAGAAGAAAAATGGGGACCACTACCTACAGAGCAGATTTCGGGTCCCCAGCGGACACAACACACAGAAAAAGACGAAAGAAACAACCATGCCACGACCGGGATTCGAACCCGGGTACTGGCACACTGGCCGCAACGGCAGACCGCCGTCTAGACCGCACGGCCACGCCAGCACGGCTCAATCTGTCACACTGAAAGCTTGTTATTATATGACTTCTTCATTATTATTAAAAGCGATTCTTTACATTTATGCAAGTGATGTTTACTTTCCCTCCCAAAAGTAAGAGAATTATCAAAATAACGTCCTTTCTCTTAATCGTGGTTCGCCGTATTATAGTTATTATTCTTTTTTTTTAATCTGATTCATCCGCTTCTTTAGACGAATTCCTAAGGGGCATTTGGATTTGCTCTATCGAGGCAGGGCTGATTTATATATTTAATACCATGAATGCTATTATTTTTAAGGATATCCATATTATTATCGTGAATATTGATTTTATAATGAACAAATCGCGTAATAATATTTTGAGTTATTGCGGAAACCTTTATATTATAAAGTCTTAAAATTCACCCAATTACCCTAAACAAAACATAATAAAGTGGGATTGAAATATACATAAGATACATTCCTAAAGGTGATTTGGGTAAAGGTCATTTGGACATGAAAGTTTGGATGTTGATAAACGAAAAAGATATTAAGGAAGAATATAGGAATCATTTTAATTAGGAATTCAAAAGCATAAACTTGAATGAATAGAATGGTATTGAAATGAACAACCTTATTACCTTTTTAGCTAGTGGTTTGATAAAGGACTATTAGCTTTCATAAAGAACTACTGTTGAGTTCAAAGAATTATTCAGTTGGATTTTGACAAATTTATTGATAATGAATTATATTTAAATAGTTGAGTATTTTAACTTGAATTGTTTTATATCATTGGCTAAAAGAGATATTATACCAATATTGTTAAAATTAAAGTTGAAATAAAATTCAATAAACACACATTTTTAAGTTTGAAAAATATATATTAAAGGAATTTTGAATACTTTACATTGCAGACACCGGTTTTGAAGCCCTTGCACAGGGCTCTTCATCAGCCCAAATAAAGTAATTTTTAGTTTACAACAAGTGTGTTTGGGAATTATCCAATCGTAACATTTTATTTTGAATTTTTGTAAAAAAACCGTTGAGCGACAGTGGCACCGCTTGACGTCTAAAACCGGTGTGTGCAATTATTCAAAATTCATTTAATATATATTTTTGTCAAACTTAAAAATGTGCGTTTATTGAATTTTCGTTAAACTTTAATTTTAATAACTATTATTGACACACGTAAAATACATATCGCATTAAACCAATATTATAAAGTGTAATTTATTTGTTTCAATGGATATTATGTGATACAGATGTTTTTCTCATTTGTTAATTTTGTCTTTATTGATAAAAGCTTTAAAAAAGGATTAAGGAATTTTACCGAATGTATTTTATAATGTATTTTATTTATTATTTTAATAAGTTATTTAATCAAAGATGGTATATATTTATTTTTAAAACAAAAAACTTAATATGAAGAGAACTGCTCTAAAAAAACGGTATAGTGTTAAAAGGAAAAAAAAAGTATTTTAAAGGTTATTAAAATTTTGTTATCGTGAAAAAGCGCGCGAAAGTCGATGGATTCCTCACCCGCTTTCGGAAAATTATAAATTATTGTAATGAGTAAAAATTTTGGATAAAAAGAAAAAAAATGATAAGAAAAACCTATGATTCAAACATACCGTAATTATAATCAACAATGAAAGGGATCTGAGGAAATTAAAATAAGGTGAAGGTAAACATTTATAATTATTTGCTCTTTTTCCAATGACAGAATTGGATAGAGAAATAAACAACACAGTTAAGTCAAATACAGTAATCCTAAAATCAATCTTAAATATCAAAGATAATAATGATCTAATGTATAATAGCAGTAACCCTAAAGTTTCTTCTACAATTCTTCTACAGCTAAATATTCGCTCACTCAGCTGAGATCTTTTTTCTCAAAATAATAATTCTCTTCCTTTGATTCACATAATAATCATAACTGAAGTAAACATAACAAACAAAACAAAAATATTTGAATAAATAAGAAAATTGGAGTTCTTAAGTAAAAGTTAGAGAGAATAATATATAAGGGGAAAGAATATTTATGTTTTTTAAGAAGAAATTACTTGTAAGGAAATCACTGTAAAAATTGCATTGAATAATTCAAAGATTCAAGAAATAACGAAACGTTTATAGTAATTAGAATATCTAGACTGTCTATAATTATATAAAATATATTTTATTGAAGAAACAAAAAACTTCTTCAATTACAATATAAAGAATTTTAATAATACAACTTTTTTATTCGAAAAATAAATATTGATCTTTGGAAGAAAAGTGTTTAAATCTTTAATTTACTACCCTAAAATATTTGGAATGCTTATAGTCCATTGGTTTCATAAATTGTATAAATGGTGTAACCAGACCTATCATAACAAAGAAAAAAGCCGCCAAGTCTTATTTAGATAATATATATGTTTGAGAGACAATTGGGATAATTTGTTGATCCGAATATTTCGATTTGCTTCACTTTAATGTGATCATTAAGCTCTGTGCCGATTTTATTTTAGTTAAGTATTTCAATGCAAAAAAAAGCGCTTTAATTTCCCGATAATCCATGGGGGTAAAAAAAAGTTTTGCTATTGGCTGAGATGATTGTGACGTCACTTTAATGTAAACAAAGCCAACGTTCTTTGTGTTTCTTAAAGTGCCCTCTTCGTTTTTGCTGCTTTAAACTGAATAATTCCTTTTTTTTTCAAAAAAGAATTTCTGATATACAGTGGCGGATTTAGCACTTGAGAGGCCCTAGGCGCAATTCAATTTTGAGGTTCCTTCTAAATATTTTCACTATCCCTACACCCTACAGTGTGCATTCTACGCGCACGTTTTTTACTGTGGTAGGCACTACACTCACAGCCTGCTGAATACAGGCCTCACAACTACATCATGAAACAAGGTAGCGATGACCCTGGACGTACTCTGCGTGACACCCGTAGTACTTCAGTGTGTGTGTAAGCGCATGGAAATATATTTCAGTGAACGTTTGGATATTTTATTGCAATTTGTTCAACTTTCTTTGGATTAGTGAATGTCTGAAATTAATTTACAGTTTTGCAATATCTAAACAGTTATTTAAAAGTATTTCATTTGATTACACTGTTTTTCTGGAAAACAACTGAGGGGGCGTTAGGCCTAACTTTCACCGTGCCGAAGACATGTGCTGTACCTGGCGGCAAGAAGGTCTACAAAAATACATGAAGTTATATTCCTGTTGGTTTTTTTTCCAAAAGATGAAGATCTTTTGCAACATTGGATTGTAGAAATACACAGAGAAAACTTCGTTTCACCAAAAAAATTCTTAAGTGTGCATCAAACATTTCAACGAAGATTTCATTGTAAGAGTGGACGATGTCATTTCTGTTAAACGTGATCATGTAAAATTAAAGAAAGATGCCTATCCAACAGTTGTTGGTATTATTGCTCTATATCTAAGAGAAACCACCAACATTGGACGAAAGGGAGAAAGAGTAACTTTCATCGGCATTGGAAGCAACTTAGGCAACATTTCATGAAGAAAAAGATCGAAATTCAATTAACTCTTTGAATGACATTAATCAATATATTTTACAGAATCGTTTGCCAAACAATATTTTGAGTAATATAATTCCTGAAAAAGTCATTTTCTGTAAAATATCATTAGATGGATGTCCAAAATTAATTAATTTCATTAATTTTGACTAAAGTTTTAAAATTTATATTGATAGTAAAAAAAAATACAAATCTCATAAAATATTTGATTATGTTTAATACTAAAATTGAAACATACAATACTGACAAATTAATTAGTATTAGAAATTTGCCTCAAATTCTGAAATTAATAAAAGTAAGATGATTTTGTTTTTGCTGAACAATTGGATTTAACTGAAATATCGATGCAAAGAGTACAGTTTTCTGTTGAAGTTTTTACTTCAACTCTGTAAAAAGCTGTGAAGAAAAGATATTTTTTTTTAATAGCCCTGCATGCTACAGAGCTTTGAGACAAACAAAATTGTTAATACAACCTCATCCAAATATTCTGTTTAACATTGCTAAGAGATTAAATGTTGATTCTGATTCTTTTAATGCCATCAACAAATATCTAAATAAAAGACGTGGATGTTTAGAAGAAAGAGAAAATCACAGCCTTATAGATGAGAAAAATAATGAGAAAGAAATTTAACTAATTTTATATATGATACTTTCGAAATAAGCATAGATGTTGATTCCCATTTATCTGTGATATTGCACCAATATTATTTATATATCTGGATATGCTATTCATAAGGTGATGCGAAGAATAAATTGTTCTTATTGTAAAACTAATATGCTTCATGATGATGATTTGGAATAAGAATTCTCATCAGAGATTAGACTAATGAAATTGATTAAGTCAATAGATAAAGTCAACATTATGGTCAGTTGTCATTATTTATTTATTCTTTCAAGTATTTGAATGTTTAATCTCTAGTGAAAATGAAACGAATTTTATTCAAAATAAAAATCAGTTGGCTATTATTGTCGATACTAGTTGCGACCCATGAAATTTTCACGGAAGTAAAACAAATTCTACATTTTTGAAAAACACAAGATTAAAAAAGATGTTCTAAGCTAATTTTTTTAGAAGCCATGACTTCCACAACAGCCCATATTTAATTTGAATATCGGGTTATTTGTTAAAGTAATATTATAATATTTTTAAAATAAAAAAAAATGGATTTACCACTTTCGTAGTAGCCAGCGCTGCGGTTTCTCATTATGAAACATAATGGCAACCTGCTGCCCTAAAAGAATAGGTTCGCCGAAATTGAGGCAATATTAACGGAAGTAAAACAAATGCTCCATTTTTGAAATATCCTGAAATTTTTGAAAACCACAAGATTGAAAAAGATGTTCTAAGCTAATTTTTTAAAAACCATGACTTCCGCAATAGCCCACATACAATTTGAATGACTAAGCCAAATTTTGTTAAAATAAAATAAAATAAAATAAAAAATTGATTTAAAAGTTTTAACAATAATAATAACAATAACGAATGTCCAACAGCCAATACCAATAATCCTGTCTGGGCAACAATGAGGGCACGTACATCCTCATTGTCCCTCATTGTCATGAGTATTGAGGGAGCGGCGAGACAGCCGAAATTATGTAAAAAACGAAGTTTTACAAACTCTCTGATAAATTTTGACGCATGAACTTCATGCATTTCAGTGTAAACTTCATTTATGTGGGAAAAAAAAATCTCAATAAGATGATAGTAATTACGTAATAGTGATCTGTCGTGGTGAAATGGAGAAAATAGTAAGAGCGCCATCTTTAAACATGGGCGTGACGTCATGACTGACCTGTTTTAACGCTGCACTGTGATTGGTTATTTCAAATTACAAAGACACGTACAATTTTTTTTTGCCTATTAATACGATGATTTCACTAAAACATATTAATTTTTTAAACAATACAAATGATTTGCTAAAAAAAATCATGCATTGTTTAACAAAAATGATTTTGTTTAAATGATTTTTGCAAAAATGAATTTTGTAATAATTGGCGAAATATTATTAAACAATCTATTTAACGAATCTCTATTTTGCGAATTTCTCTATTTTGCGAACTTTTCTTTGGAACCAAGAACATTTTTCTAATTTCTTCGTAAAATAACCTCCAAGTAGCGAAGTGCATTTTCTATTTAACGAACTTTTTTGCGGATATAGCTGAGGGAAAAAGAAGAAATTAACGATTGATGATTATCTTTCACTTGATTTTGAAGTTGAGATCTCGGAAACACGAAATGAATCGGATGTTTTGGACAGTGTGAAAAATAAAGACAATACAGCAATGAATTGCGATGAAGATGAAGATGATGAAAATGGAAATGATCATGATGAAGAAATCAAAAAACCTTCATATGATGAATTGCTAAAATCATTTGAAACAATCCGACGCGGATTACAATTTGATGAAAATACGCCTTAACGGGTTTTTGGTGCATTGTAAAGATGCGAGACGTACTATGAGCGAAAACATTTTTTCAAAAAAGAAAAAAAATCAGACAAAATTAACAGACTTCATTAGTAAAAAGTACGCATGTGATAATGTATGCTGTATGTCATTAAAATTATTACTTTTTTTTAATATTATTTATTGTTTATGTATTTTAAATCTGTTTTATGTAGTTTAAAGTAATTTTAAAATGTTAATCTCTATTTAACGAATTTTCCATATACCGAACTTTTTTTCGGGATTTAGCGACTTCATTAAATAGAGGTCCCTATGTATGTAAAACTAAAAATTAAATATTTTCATCTTTAACAGAAACAAAAAAAAATTGACAAAATTCAACAATTAGATGTAATGTAAATCTATATTATTTTAGTACTGTACTCATTTTAAAACATTTGATATTACAGTAAAACCTCGTTAAGTCGTCACCCGGATAAGTCGTCACTCCGTTTAAGTCGTCGTTTTCTTTTGGTCCCGACAAGGTCTCATACACAATAATGTAAAATAACCCTCCTTTACCCGTCACCAAAATTTAATTCTACTCCGGATAACTCGTCACCCTCAAAAATGGCCAAAAGCATCTTTCTTCTCCATTTTGCATGCCATCGTGCTGTCTTTTCAGCCACGTCCCTTCACTTTAAGAAAGCCAAGCCTGTACGGAATTTTGGACCACGCGTGTCACTTCATTCCTTTCCTACTCCTTCGGAGGATTTGGGTTCTTGGAATCTTGCTGCTAATCATTCAAAGCACACTTCTCGCTTCGACTCTGTCGAGTGTAGACGTTTTTTTTGAATAAATCGGATGTATTGCGGATCGGCGTCACACACCGAAAATTCACATGTTTGCATGTATCTTGCAAACGCTAAAGCGTTTGTGAATAAGTGATACATCGTTCGATAGAACTTTCAAATACCAACATTTTCTCAATATAATGTTCTCTTCCATCTTTTATACTTTTCGTTTAAATTGAGAAAAAGTCAAAATTTGACCCTTTAAAAGGCGCCATCTTGGAAACCAAAAACTTTTTTTGAAAGAGTTGTGTAGCATTTTGTTTGTCTTAAAAAGATCTACATTTTATGCATTTGCATGAGCAATCTATATCTTATAGTTTGGTCACAAAATTGGAAAAAGCGTAAAGTTATATGACAGACAGAATAACGCTTTTATAATATAAAATACTTACTTGATAACAAAACAAATATACTACACTTCTAAAAGTTTTATTCAATCAAACATGTTTGTATTGGTTCTTGAACGTATTCATGAATGCGTGAAATATGACCGCTAGGGTTGCCACCCGCAAAACAAGTCATAGCTGGCGTTATTCATTTTTCAATTTAATTTAGGGAATACTGCTAAATTATTAATTATTTTTATTATGAAAAGAAATAATTAAATAAAATAATTTGTTTTTATTTTGAGAGCTAAATTTTGAGGCCCGAGGCGCGCGCCTCCTGCGCCTATGTGGAAATCCGCCACTGGGTATTTCCAAAGGGTTGTTGAAGATAACCAAGTTACAAGAGCGTGATTCCAAATTATCAATCCTACAGTGTTTCAAATATTTCAAATCCTTTTAAAACATGTATACTTTTGTAAGTTGTAACTAATCAATATATATTTTCATTCTTTCCTTAACTAATTAGTTTCTAAATTAAAGAAGTAGTTGTAAAAGATTTTCTCTTCTGTTCGGGAAACACGGATTCCTGTCCATTCAGACATGTTAGTCTTAAAATTCAAAATTTTTTAAACCTGCTGAATTCTTTGGCTAAAAAAACAATACTTTATGGTTATCCTAAAAGAGAAATTGCAATACAATTTTGAAAAGTTCTTAAAAGATTCTTTTCGTCATAATTTTTAATCTAATTTTAGAAGTGAAAATAAAACGGTAAAAGGTCGTTTCAGTTATGAGGAATGGATTGAAACTATGTCGCCGAAAATGACTGCGCAAGCACTCTTTACAACACCAAAACTAAAATAATTTTTTGCTTTTCTGCAATATAAGCATTTCTCTTTCAATTGCTAGAAAGAGGATGCTCATAATGTCACTTTGTCTGTCTGTATGTATGTTCTGCAAGACTTCATGAAACTTAATGTTTACAGATAACTATTGGAGACAATCAAAATTATATGATTGAAGTCCAAAGAGATTCTTTTTAATAAATTAGTGCCAGAAAATTGCACAAATTCTTATAAACTATAGATTCGAAACTAAACATTGAGATGCATTTGTTAGAGATTAAATATCATTGAAATTCTCAGAAATAGAAAGTTTTTTGTTTTATTTTCAGCTGATATTTTCTGTTTAAAATAAATATACAGTAAAACCTCGCTAAGTCGTCACCCGGATAAGTCATCACTCCGTTTAAGTCGTCGTTTTACTTTGGTCCCGACAAGGTTTTACAATAATGTATAATAACCCTCCTTAGTCCGTCACCAAATTTAATACTACTCCGGATAACTCGTCACCCTCAAAAATGGCTTCTCCATTTTGCATGCCATCGTGTTGTCTTTTCAGCCACGCCCCTTCACTTTAAGAAAGCCAAGCCTTTACGGGGAATTTTCGACCACGCGTGTCACTTCATTCCTTTCCTACCCCTTCGGAGAATTTTTGTTCTTGGAATCTCGCTGCTAATCATTCAAAACACACTTCTCGGTGCAACTCTGTCGAGTATAGACGTTTTCCTTGACCGCTCCTGAGTGTGACTTCACTTCATAGCGAGGAAGCCCCGCTTTAACTAAGGGCTATTTTTTTCTCTTGCAATTTCGTAGTTCGATTATGTTTTTAACATGCCAGGGAAATGAAAACTCACCTCATTATGTTTTAAAGAAAAAAAAAATAATTTCACTTTGAAAAATCAAATGTTTCGAAAACAGTTTTGCCAAAGAACACCATATTCCCAGGACTACATTAAACGATATTCTTCCATCGAAACAAGTAATTGAAGAAGCTGACTGCAAAGACAAAAGAAAGAGAATGAGGAAATTGAAGTTTGACGAGATCGAGGATGTTTTAGTTCGATGGCTAACATATGCCAGATCGCAAAATGTGCCTATTTCTGCCGTGATTCTCAAAGAAAAAGCCAAAGAAATTGCTAAGGAGTTGAACATTGAAGATGTTGATTTCGGCGGCAGCAATGGTTGGCTGGAATGTCTCAAAAACAGACATTGCCTTTCTTTTAAAACGATTAAAATATGGTAACTATAAAAAGTGTTGTTTTATTTTTATTATTATTTTCCACTCATTCATCTGCATGTATTAATTTCTGAAAAATCTTGTTTTTCTCAACGAATCCTACACCAATTCATGAAAATACTGTATTTTAGTGTTTTTTTGTTGTTGTTTTTTTTTTTTCAAAAACTCCCACTTCGTTTAAGTCGTCAAAAATGTTTGGTCTCTTGAGTGACGACTTAACGAGGTTTTACTGTAGAGGCTTCTGCGTTTTCGTTCATTTCTAAATTAAAAAAAAAATGTAGAGTAACATTTTAGAGAGTAATTAAAAAATATTTTACGAATGTATACTTTTTTAGTTCATTCACGAATTTGTTGTTATTGCTTAAAAACAAACATTAATAGGTCGTAACCGATTTACTAGAAAAACGATCCGTTTAAGCATTCTGAAAAAAAAGTAATTGAATAAAAAATTCATCCTCTAATTGGTTTCTTCAAGATAGCTTCTGAATAGTAAGTTCTATTGAATTCCAATTGGTGTTAGACGAATTTCAATCGACATTAAAATTTTGAAACCATTCTTGCATTTTTTGAATAATATTTCTATTCAAAAGATAAATATCATTAAATGTAACTTCATTAGTTCATTTGCATTTAAATAATATTTCATTTAAAAATCATTTAAATTTTTATCTTCCAAAGTGCAAATATGAATTTATAATGTAATTATAACATTAACAAATACTTTTTGATCGTTTAAAAGGTTTTCTGAAACTTCTGAGGGATATTGTGTTTTTTCTATATCTGTATTACAAAAATCTTTTATTTCTCTGTCTGTCAGTCCACGCAATTTGCAATTAGAAAATAAAATAAAAATAACTTTTACAATGAAACGTCCACCACAGAAATGGAACGTGCAACTTCTGATACAGTGAGATGTCTTATCCATTAGGCCACCGGGTCTAAAATCTGTTAAAATTATTTTTTGATTTATGTATCCTTCTCCTTCCCCCCATTAATTAATGACTGTATTCAACCTTTCTTTTGAATCTCATGATTGTCTAGTTATTTCCGATCCGTCTGTTTATTTGTAATTCGAAAATGACAATTAGAGCTATAATTGCTGAAACGTTGCAATATTTTAAATATAATATTCTTACTTAACCAAATTCCATTGTATATTGAAAAACAAGTGCCTGTACACTGGAGATGTTGGGATAAAAAAAAAAGAGAGTCAAGAAAGAAAGAAGCACTATTTCTATTAGGTAGAATACTGAAAAACCACTATTTGCAACTCAAAATCCATCATTATTTGTAACTCAAAAACCGTTGAAACTTATCAATTGGAATATAAAAGAAAAGAGAGTCCAGAATGAAAGAAGCACTATTTCTATTTGGTAGATTATTGAAAAATCACTATTTGTAACTCAAAAACCACTGAAAGGTATCAATTGAAATAAATAAAAGAGAGTTAAGAAAGAAAGAAGCACTTTTTCTAGTAGGTAGAATACTGAAAAATCACAATTTGTAACTCAAAAAACCATCACTATTTGTAAATCAAAAGCCACAGAGAAGTATTAATTGGAATAAAAAAAAGAGAGTCAAGAAAGAAAGAAGCACTATTTCTATTAAGTAGATTACTGAAAAAATCACTATTTCTAACTCAAAAACCTGGAATCCCGTCAAATTCAAGAAACTCACGATAAATATGCGTCTCATCAATCAAGATGACCAGAATCAGAGAAATTTTGACTAATATTTGCTCAAAATCGGAGACAATCGAGAACCACATAAAGAACGAATGATAACATTGCCTGATAATCTTTGCCGAGAAATAGAACAGTCCAACCAGTTCATAGAAAATATCTTACCAGAAATCAATGAATGGACAATTCTCACTCCGAAGAACAAGAGTGTCGATAACATCAATCGAATGATAACTCAAAGAAGACAAGGAGAGACTAAAATTGATACTTCTGGTAATCCATAATACTAACATCTCTATCCGCCTGAATTCCTGAACTCATTCAATTTCAGCGATTCCTCAACATTGTTTGTCATTGATTATTGGTGTTCCAATAATGTTCTTGCGAAACATCAATGCCAAGTTTGGACAATGCAACGGAACTCCAATGCCGTTCGTTCGATGATCATCTCATAGAAGCTGAGATAATTTCATGAACTCACAAAGGAGACTTTGTTTTCATCCAAAGGATGTCTATGCAACCAAGCAATAATCTACTTCCATTCACTCACACAAGAAGGCAATTTACGATCAGACCTTCTTTTGCGATGTCTATCAATAAAGCTCAAGAACAGACTCTAAATAAAGTTGCCATCTATTTCGAGAATGTTGTCTTCACTCACGCACAACTGTATGTCTAGAGACACAAGTCATCAGAATTTGGCAATCTTCACTCGAAAGAATAGTCACAATCAATTCGTCGCTAAGAATATCGCAAACAAGCTATGACTTCATATATCATCTACATCAGCCAACATCGATCTCAACATATGTCTTCTTCAAACATCTCTATCGAACAATCTGTCTACGGGGGATGGCCTAGTTTCCAATCAAAATAGGAATTCATCTTCCATAAAAGAAACGCAAAGAACATACATCTTCATCAAATACTTTCTATATTTCTGTTTGTTTGTTTTTTATCAAAAAAACTTCATCGGGACCATCACATAAAAAAGAGGAGAAACCAACGTTCTGCTTATTATAACTAACAAAATTTAAAATAAACAATCATGGACTTGAAATAAAAATGAAATAAACAATCATGAACGTGAAAACAAAAAAACACATTTATATATAAACAATTTTCATAAACAATACAAATATATCAAAAATATCAAAATATGAAACAAAAAAAAACAAACAAAATGACACATAATTTAACTATCATTTAGTCTTAATTTAGCTTTTAAGCAAGTTATTTTGGATTTGATAACAAGTTTTATGTTCATTCAGAAGGTTTCCGGATGGGGAGCATTGTATCGGGGACTATTTGTAATTTTAATTTCAATTGGTTAGAAGATAACTATATCCTAAATCGGAATTTAGCTAATTATTCTTACTTGCGATATGCGGATGATGTTTTAATGTTATGGGAAGGAACAGAGAGGCAGTTCGCTAAGTTCTTCACTCATGTAAATTCTATTAATAAAAATTAGAAATTTACTTATGAAAAAGAAATTAATGGAAACTTATCTTTTTTCGATGTGTTTCTTCTAATTAAAGGTAGGCTATTATATTGAATAATGAACATTATCAAAAAATTGACCAGAGTAAGCATTTTTTAAACTTTAATTCTAATAATAAGCTTTCAAAAAGAAACGCCATAATTTGAAACAATTTAAATCACCCTCCAGATGTCTCTTCTCTCCAGGCCTGCTGCTATTGAAGTTTGCTGTCACCAATGAAAGATCGCCTTTTCTCATTGGTCCTTCACGGCATAAATAGAGGAGCCGACTGTCTCTCGAATCATCTCCACTGAAGAAGCCACGTCTAAGTGCTGGCGAAAGCTATGGAACTTCCTTTTTAAAATTTTAATTTTTAAAATTTTTAATTTTTAGACTTTTATGCTGTTTGTTTGCCGGATGAACTTATAATCAGATGAATGAATATCCTAAAAGATTTATTGAAACGAATATTAATAAATTCTTTAAAAGCAAAAGTATGATTGTGGTTAAGGATAAAGAAGAAGTGAATCAAGAGTACAAATTTCTAAAACTGTCTATTGGTATTAATATAGATAAAAACATTAGAATAGTTTGGTGAAAAAATGTTAAAATAGTCTACTATAAAGGTAATAATTTCTTCAAAAAGAAAAAGGTTAAAAGTAAAGTTGAATGTAATATATTATTTAAAAATGGTTGTTGTTTATGTATAACACTGGTATTATGTAGAAATTTATATAGGAAGTGCAGGAAGATCGCTTAAAGAGTGCGTACATTGTAAAAAATTACTATTTTTTTAACAGGGAATCACTGTTTTTTTAACAGGATTACAGTATTATCTGAACAATACTGTGTGAGTGTGTGTGTATATACATATATATATATATATATATATATATATAAAATTTGCCGGACAGCTTTCTGAAATTTAAAAACCAAATTAATTTCAAAAAGCTGTTTCTGTATAAGTATTAAGATTCGAATATACATACACGTCATCAGCGGCACCTGGTGTTGAATTTTGAAACTAAGCTAAAAAATTTTTTAGAAATCACATAAAAGCGCTTTATTATAAGAAGATTGCTCTCTTTTTTAATATTTTTTTAGGTTTTTTAATTTTATTTTTTATTTTTTTAAATTATCTTTTAAATTATATGCTTTTTTGGCCTATATGCATAAAAATCTCTCACATATATATACATATAAAAATTATTTGTTTTATACACATACATAAAAAAAAATTATTCATTTTACATACATACATAAAAAAATTATTCATTTTATACACATACATAGAAAAATTATCCATTTCCCATACATACACAGAAAATTTCTTAAAACATACTACAAAATATTAAAAGCAAAAGATGACAGTTATCAATTCAAACTTAAAACTTCCTCAAATAGAGGATTTAATTCTAAGTTGTCATGAGATAACTTGAATGATCAAAATTTAACAAGTCCTGTTTAGAAGATTAATGATTAAATAAAATAATGAATATATTTAATTTTATATTTTTTGTAGATTTGAAATTTAAATTT
>JAFIDM010124776.1:135445-148855 GCA_023159025.1 Thereuonema tuberculata | reverse complement strand
GTCCCACCCACCCCCCTGTCATACATGTATACACAAAAACTCACAAATATATATATATATATATATATATATATATATATATATATATATATTTACAATGTGTTAATTTCCTCCATGGAAGGATACAAATCTACTCATCTAAAAAAATAAACTAATATGAATAAGTGTGTGTTTGTATTCCTCTCTTGTTTTTTTTTTTAATTTGTTTTTTTATTTCTTGACAATTTTACTGCCCATCTCAAATAACTATTATCAAGATGTTTTTCTAAATTGAAGATGGGTTATTATTCAATTTTCTTCCATAGTGTACCAAAGCTAATAGGGAACTGATCTCCACCACTGATCTTGAATTTGAGAATAAAAAAAAAATTAAATCAATTTGTAAAAAACATATCCTTTTAATAAAATGTAAGGTAAACTTTAATGTTTTTGTTATTTATCAAATCAGTTACAGTAAGTTATTTTTTTAAAAATAAAACTAAGCATTTGGACCCAACTTATATCATAATTTCTAACTTTTGAAGAATGTAATTATGTCCTGACTAAGACCATTTTCATTTCTCCAGTCAGTCATTAATTATACTTTAACATGTATATACTTTAGCACATAAAAATGTAATATATGATAACAGAACTATTACTTCTAAAGTGTTATACATAGTTAATAATAGATGCATATTAATAATTAATTTTTCTCTTTCAGAAACAAGCATTGAGAAGAAATGCAAAACGAATAAGAAATAAATGTAGCAGGTTTCATCAAAAGTGTTACATTTGTAAATACCCATGCAATTTATGTATGCTTAGCTATGAAGTTATTAAAATGTACTAATTTTTATTCGAAGTGCATCTTTTTTTTTATATATTTTATATAATGTTTTATGATACGTTGACCTACACAAATTTTATAAGTTTAGAAAACAGAGTGTCATTACTTTGTATTACATACACATTATTAATTAGAATTTTTCGACAATATACACAAATTTGGTTTCAGAGCACATTTGTTACTTTATCCTTTATATTCGTGTGGCTATTCAAAGATATTTACAATTGGAACAAAAGAACTCCAATTGGCACCTGACGAAGGATCCGGATGTGGATCTCGCATCAGGTAGTGCAAATTTATTTTGGTCCCAATTGCATATACATTTTTCTTACTATCTGGCATACATTATTAAAATATAGAAAAGAAAATGGGCATCGTATTTGTAACAGTTTTCAGCCATGATTTCCATTTAAACAACAAGAGGGGAAAATAAACGGCTAATACTTGTTACAAATACGGTGATCTTTTTTTTAATCGGTGTTGTAGACATTACGGTAATTTACCATTAAAAAGACTGTGACCGTTTCTTGCAAATATTACGGTCACCGTCAATTTAAAGGTAATAAGTCGGCAGCCATAATTGACGGATATTTACCGTTTTTTGAACGGTCAACTTCTTACAGTGTAGACGAACAAGTTACAGCTTTTAGAAATAAGAAAAAATGTAAACTCAGATTCTGCGGACCATATTCTTAAGTTTAATCACAACCCTGACCCTTTAGTAAACATTATTTATGAGTCTCAAGATTAGACAGAAAGGTTTTTGTTAGAATCTTGCTTTATTAATTTGAGCAATTGCATGAATAAAAAGAAAGTATTAAAAGTGAATGATATTTCTTTTGGTCTCTTTAAAATGTGTATGGAGAAAAACAAAAAGTAAAAAGCTTAATTAAGAGTCAATGATAGTTAAATTATTTGTCTATTTGTTTGGCTTATTGTTTTAAATTTTTATATTTTTGATATTTTTTTATTGTTTATGAAAATTGTTTATGCGGAAGTATTTATTTTGTTTTTACGTTCATGATTGTTAAATTCATGTTTATTTCACTTTCATGATAGTTTATTTAATGTTTATTTCACATTCATGATCGTTAAATTCATGTTTATTTCACGCTCATGATTGTTTATTTCATGTTTACTTCCCGTTAGTTTCTACTCTTATTTTATATAATGTTCCCGATGAAGGTTTTTGATAACAAAACAGAAATATAGAAAGTATTTGATGAACTTTATGTTGTTTGCGTTTCTTTTATGGAAGATGAAGTCCGTCAGAAGTTTCTTTAGAAGATTTTTAGTCAAAATAGCAATTGTTGTCCGATATCTTTCGTCACTAATAAAAACTCGAATACTGTGAAAGTTGGGTTTCAATAGAATGTTATAATACAGATTGCTATTAATATCAGTACTGACAGGATCATTAGTTCAGAATCTAGCTGTAAAAAGTTTAAAGCAAAATAAAATCAAATAAAATTTCCACCTAATTTTACAAAGAGTTAATGAAATTACTAAGTTTGATAGGAGTTTGTTTTGCTACTCATAAGGTTACTTTGTTTGTCTGTCTGTATGTTATGCATGACTTCATGACACATAATGTTCACAGATAACTATTGGAGCCCATCAAAATTATATGTTTGAAGTCCAAAGGGATTCTTTTTAATAAATTATTGCCAGAAAATTACACAAATTCTTATAAATTACACATTCGAAACTAATTTATAATTCAGGAAATTTTTTTATGTTTATTGCTATGGAACTAAGATGTTTCTAAACATTGACGTCACAGCAAATGTTTAAATCACAGACAATATATTAAAATTTTCTTCAACAATCTTCTTCCTTTCCATATCAAAAATATTAGATAGAAACACACTCTTCCATGCTTTACATTAGTATTAAAATATTTATTAAAATACTAATAAGGGAGACAAATTTTCAGGAACTGTACATATTCCTTTTTTCAAGTCAATAATAGAGGCACATCTCAGACGTAGCATATCATTGTATAACGAAAAGCCACGTTATGGACACAAATGTCCAAATTTTATATAAAGAAACAAAATTAAGTTTAAGAAAAATATTGGAAAGTTGTGTTATTAGAAACTCTAAAGAAAAAAATTTCAATAGGTATAAAGGAGCTATTGTAGATTGTAATACCATTGTACTTATTAGAGATTACTTACAATTTGATAACCAAAAAACAGCCAATATTAAGGAATTAAATTATTTACAATATTTTGGAAAAATTATGGATAACAATAAGTCAGATTGTAAACAACAATTAAGTTTGTTGTATCACCATGCTTTTAATTATTTTCTTGTAACAATAAAATTAGTTAATAGTCACTTTGAGATGTTTAAGCACATTGTAACAATTAATTTTATTAATAGTTCATGTTTTTAAACCATTGCTGCCAAGATTATTCTTAAGTCTGTTTATGACATGCCTCTATTATTGACTTGAAAAAAGGAATATGTACAGTTCCTGAAAATTTGTCTCCATTATTAGTATTTTAATAAATATTTTAATACTAATGTAAAGTATGGAAGAGTGTGTTTCTATTAAAATTTTAGCTATGTGGGAAACTCACCTAGACTTTTTAAATATAAACAAGAAGACATTGATGTTCCCTAATCCAATTAAGAAATTGAAAATCCCAGTAACAATCACCGATCACAGCACAAAGAATATGATTGAAAAGTTCAAGTGGGAAATATTAAATAATCAGATTGAAGTGATTAAGAAAAAAAAGGAACTAATCCATAACAAAAACTTAAAATCATTATAGAGTAGAGAATTGTATGAGGACAATATGAAAGAAAATTGGTTAATTTATAAGGAAAGAAGGAAGAATTTATGGTTAGAGAAGAAATATAAATATAAATGAAGAGTAAACGAGGAAGATAAAGAGAAACATAGAAGATTTTGTAAGGACTTTGAATATATAGTTGATATTAGTAACAAAATGTTAAGTATACAAGAATAAATAGTTCTGAATAAAGGATTGGATTTCAACATTTAAGGAAAATTCAATAATAATGCTATAATTTCCGAATTAGAAAAAAAGCTTTGGTATTTAAAAGAAAAAAAGGAAAACATATTTCAAGTATATAATAATTTAGATTATAATAATAAGGAATATCCTAATATAGCTCAGAGGTTAATACATACCATTAACAAATTGATGAAAAATAAGAATTTGATAATCAGCAAATCTGATAATTGTATTAAATTAGTAATCATGAATAAAGAAGATTATAATAAAAAAGTTGTAGAGTTGTTAAAATCTGATACATTTGCTGAATTAAATGAGGATAATACAATAAGATTATATAATAAGGTTAAGAAAGAAATACAAAATTTAAGGAAAGAAGGGATTCTTAATTGGTACCAATATAAAGAAATAATACAGAACATGACACAGACGCCAGTTTTTGAACCTACAGTAAAGATTCATAAAATAAATTACGCGATAAGACCAGTCATAAATTCTTTTGGTTCTCCTTTGCAAAATTTAGGTAGATTCTTAAACTCCATTTTAAAATATATGAAACTTGATAACCCAGAATTGATTTTGAAGAACACACAGCAAATCGTTAACACAATAGAGGAATACAGGGATAATAATAATCATAGGTCTATAAAATTGTACACTTTAGACGTAGAGTCTATGTACACTAGTATCCCAATCAAAGAAGCTTTGAAAATAATAGAAAGTAAATTTACTGAAGAAATTAAAGAAAGATTCAAAATAAACAGAGATTGGTTCATGAATTTGATTAATTTGATTTGTAATAACAGTTATTTTATGTATGGAGAAAAAATGTACATTCAAAATAAAGGATTCCCTATGGGGAGTCCAATATCAGGTTCAATATGCAATATTTATTTGAATAAATTTGAAGAAGATTATATAATGAAATGGAAGGAAGCTAAATTTCTTTAGAGAAGATATGTAGATGATATTGTTATACAGAGGGTTGTTTACAATCTATGGTAACGATTTGCATGGTGCGTGACTATGCAACCAAACACAGTAGGTATGCAAATTTATGCAAACATACAGGTGAGTACTTATGGATTAATGTGGAGGGGTGCGGGTTAGTTTGTTCGGAGAAATGCCGCCGAAAGTGTCACAGTTTTGGGAAGGGTACGTTACAGCCCTTTCCGACGCGAAATTTAGTTATTCCGCAATAAATACGGCATGTAGAAAAAGAGGTTTCACCATTTCGACGAAAGGAGTTCATAATCTGTTGGCTGGTGTTGGTTTGGCCCGTACAGGACAGATTTCCGGGACTGAAAAGCAAGCAAATCCAAGGACACCTATAAGTCGCACAAAGACTGTCATTCAGAAAGTCAAGAAAATGGTGACGGGGAACAATCCAGCGACCCAAAGGATCATTGGTCGAAGGTAGGAACATCTCTTCGTACCGTAAAAAAGATATAAAAGCAAGGTTCACAAGCTCTTACCAAAGCACATTTCAGAACGTAAGAGAAATTGCAGAAAACTGTATGAACGACATCTTGCTGGGGATAAATGGAAGTATGTGGCCACATTAGACGAAGCATATGTTTATCTGTCCGACTGCAATAAACCAAGGTTGATTTTCTATCGCCCAGTGTGAGCCAAATCGTTTCCAAATTGGTACAGAGAATGTCGTGAAACTTTCTCGAAGGGATTCATGATCGTTATTCCTATCAAGGCAAGCTACAGATACGGAGGGTGGCTCAAAATGTAAAGGTAAATTCTGCATACTATCAGGATCACGTACTGACACCAATTTATAGATAGGAACTACCTGCTCTTTACGGAAACGACGTGTCCAAGGTCGGTCTCCACAAGACAAGGCGTCCAGCCATACGTCCAAATCGACCCAGAATTTTCTGACACGAATGGAACAGCAAACCGGAATCCAGGCTATACCGTTTACCGAGATACCAGTGAAGTCTCCAGACGCATCGCCCATGGATTTTCTCGCATTTGGACTATTAAAACGAGCCTTGGGAAGATGACGTCCTCGTTCATTGGATGGACTCTGGAAATGTTGTCAGCAGGAGTGGCAACGTATAAGTCTTCCAGTTCTTCGCAGTAGTCTCCTGCAATGGAAACTGCACTGCAGAGCGATAGCGGTATCTCATGGCCATCAAATAGAGCATGATCGTTGGTGGAGAAAGGGAATTTCTGGGAAATAGATCCGAATCCAAATCGTTACCATAGATTGTAAACAACCCTTCGTGATATGGGAGGAAACTAGAAGACAATTTGACAGATTTCTTAACAACATCAATAATATAAATACTAATACAAAATTCAAAGTAGAAGAAGAAAAAGACGGGTGTATCAATTATTTGGGTATAAAAATCAAAAAAGATGATTCTAAAATGATAAAATGTGAATATTAAAGGAAGGAAATTCAGAGTAAACATAAGTTAAACTTTAAATCAAACCATTTAATATCTACAAAGAAAGAAATTATAAGAAGTCATCTAAGACGTATCACCAATTATACTCTTGATAAGAAATTTGGTCAGAAAAAAATCAAGGAATTAAAGGTAATACTAACGATTAACGAGTATCCCAAAGAATTTATAGAAAGTACTATTAATGATTTTTTCAGGAAGAGAAAATTTGTAAAGCCAAAAGAGAATGAAGAAAAAACTAAGAACTATGTTAAATATCTACAGTTACCTATAGGGATTACTATAAATAGACAGGTAAAAGAAGTATGTCACAGTAATAATACCAAGATCATTTACTATAGGGACAACACCCTATTCAAAAAGGAAAGAATAAGAAAGAAAGACAGTCAGTTAGACAGGATGGGTATCATTTATGCATTAAAATGCAGGGATTGTGGAGAAATATACATAGGAAGTACGGGCCGAACAGTAAGAGAGAGAGTAAAAGAACACACGACGGCGTATGAAAAGAGAAAAGTAAACATATCGGAATGGGCTAGACATTGTGTAAACAAAGAACACTGCCCTGACCCTATCGTGTATAATGTATTCAGTGTAAAGGATGAGAATAAACGATATAAGTTAGAATCCTGCCTAATCAACAGTTGCGTCTGTATGAATAAAGGCAGGTCGCTAAAGGTGAATGATGTATCTTGAGTTTATTCAAGAAGTCTTTGAGTTATAACAAGAAAGTGAAAGAATTTTTAATATTATAATCAAGAATTAATTGCCACGTCTACATGTCTATTCAAATAAATTTGTATTTGTTTTGGATTATTTAAATTTACGATCATTTCATATTGTTTAGTAGTGAAAATATAAAGCAATTATTGGAAAGAATTTGTAGTATGAGGGGATTATTGAAAAGAATTTGTAATGTGATGGGTTTGTTGAAAGAAGTGTTACGATTTACTTTGTTGTTATATTTTATGTTTAATAAGAAGAGGAAAGGTTTCTCTTTCTTATGTTCATCTTTATTTTACATTTTGTATCATTTGAGATTCATGAAGAAGTCCTATCATAAATACGAAATACAGAATGTCGAGTAAAAGGAGTTGCAAGATTTATTTAGTCTATTTTCTATATATGGTAAGAAGAATTATGAGAATATAATACTTATAAATTATTTATTAACTATAATTTTTTTCTAGAAATGGATACGAGAGGATAGCGTGTAGCAAGAGGTTCTATTTAACATTCGATATGGACACCAGATTTTGCTACCAGCTTCTCGTGCAGTTCAGGAATCGCGTTAACTGATTTCGCCAGGAAGTCTGGTGGAAAGGAAGACAAAGCTTCTCGTATTCGAATTTTCAGTTCTTCTAAAGTCATTGGTTTAGTACAGGAAACTTGCTCCTTTAACCTAAATACTCATAGTGAGCTTTTGTATTAAACAGCAATAATTCTATATTCATGTTTAAATGAAAATATCGGCTGAAAATAAAAAAAAAGAAAAACCTTCCATTCTGACAAGGGAATGGATAGGTTTGTCAGCCCGAAACATCCCTTAAAATTTTTATCATTTCTTCAGGACCTTGAGTAGTTGACGTGTACCAAATTTTAAATGCTTCTTTGCACTGAAAGGGGGTTAAAAAAAATGCTAAAGTTACAATGTGACGTCCTCACTTTTTGCAAGCCACGCATGACGTCACTATCTCTCGCTGGTTGCCAGCGCTCTCAAAGGTCATACAAGTAAAAAGGGTTGCACGGCAGAGCAAAATATTTAATTTTAAAATGATATTATTCAAAATTCCTGTTTTTAAAAGAAAAGCAATAAATTTAAAGAGTGGCCACATTTGTATTTTAAACGAATGATATTTTACATAGAAAAAAATAAAGAATAAAAAACAAAGAATAAAATAACAAAAAATATAATTTTACAATTGAAAAATTGAAGAAAAACTTAAATGATAATGATAAATGTAATGTTATTAGCATGTTATAAATATAATTACAAATAATAATAATGACAATAAATCGAATAATAATTTAAAGAATTTAGCAAAAACTAAAGGAATGGAAAATGTATAATCAAAAATGGAAATTTCTTTCGTTAACTTTTGAAACTAATTTCGTATATAGTTCGGGTTACAAAGCTATCGATTTTATACTTGTACTAAAAAATCGAAAATAAATTATAATTCTTTTCTAATGTAATCTGGGGGTACGGCAATGCCCCTTCCAAGACGAGCCAAAGGCAGGAAGGGCACTCCGTACCTTTTCTGGAAGCGTTTCGTCGTATTTTCGAACCCTCATAGCTTCGGCCTTGATAATACTAGAGAGCTCAAATTTTCAGGATACGATGCAATTAGCAGACTAATGAAATACGCTAAGTTTCATTTATTTAGCTTTTATACTTTGGATTTTATTTATACCTAAAATACGTCGATTCCGTCACTGATTCACTGACTGACTGACTGACTCATGATCGTCAAACCTCTTGGGTACTTCCTGAAGTCCTAGAAAGCTGAAATTTGGTATGCAAGGCTAGGATTAGCACACAAACAACAAATAAATTAAGAAATCCGTAACTTTCACCCTCCAACCCCTCGTAAAGGGGTGGGGGTCTGGTTACGTATTATCAAACCCTCATAGCTTCGGCCTGGATAATACTAGAGAGCTCAAATTTTCAGGATAAGATGCAGTTACCATACTAATGAAATACGCTAAGTTTCATTTATCTAGCTTTTATACTTTGGATTTTTTTAAGATCTGAAATACGTTGTACCCTCAATGCTTCGGCCTAAATAACACTAGAGAGCTCAAATTTTCAGTATAAGATGCAGCTAGCAGACTAATGAAATACGCTACGTTTCATTTGTCTAGATTTTATACTTTGGATTTTATTAATATCTATAATACGTCGATTTCGTCCATGATTCACTGACTGACTGACTGACTCATGATCATCAAAACCTCTACGGTACTTCCCGAAGTCCTAGAAAGCTGAATGGTATGCAGGCTAGGTTTAGCACACAAAAAACAAAAAAAAATTAAGAAATCTGTAACTTTCACCCTCCAACCCCTCATAAAGGGGGTTCTGGTTCTTTATTAAATAATAATTTCTGATAGGTATAACCGTTATTTACGAGATGTAAATAACGGTTGAATCCTCCGATTTATTCATGCTAATGGGGCCTCCTTCTTCTTCATTTGTCTTTACCTTCACATTGGCCGTGGTATTTATTATGGTTCATTCAACTTACATTACACGTGAAATGTAGGAGTAATCCTATTTCTCATCACCATAATAACAGCCTTCGTAGGCTATGTTTTACCATGAGGTCAAATATCTTTCTGAGGTGCTACAGTTATTACCAACTTATTATCCGCAGTACCATATATTGGTTCCACCTTAGTCCAATGAATATGAGGAGGATTCGCAGTAGATAATCCCTCTCTTACCCGATTTTTCTCATTTCATTTCATTCTTCCATTTATCATTGCAGCCCTAGTAATAATTCATTTACTATTTCTTCATCAAACAGGATCTAGTAACCCTTTGGGTATTAATAGAAATTCCGATAAAATTCCTTTTCACCCCTTTTTTACCTTAAAAGATCTTTTAGGAATTCTAATTATACTCGTTTCATTAATAGTAATTTCATCACTCTTTCCCTACTCCTTAGCCGATCCAGAAAATTTTACTCCAGCTAACCTCTTAGTTACTCCTATTCATATTCAACCAGAATGATACTTTTTATTTGCTTACGCCATTCTTCGATCTATCCCTAACAAACTAGGAGGAGTTATTGCTTTACTTATATCTATTTTAATTCTTATAGTACTTCCCTTTTCACAAACAAATAAATTTAAAAGTATTGTTCATTATCCTCTCACTCAAATTTTATTTTGAAGTTTAACTTCAACTGTTCTTATTCTTACATGAATTGGAGCCCGAGCTGTTGAGTAACCTTATGAAATAGTAGGCCAAATTTTCACTGTTATATATTTTCTCTGATATATTTTTATCCCTATGTCCTTAAAAATTTACTAATATCAAGAAAGAATATTCTTGTAAATAGAGCTTAAATCTATCGCATCCTCTGCCGCCTTGATAACTGTATTTGAACATCTTTAAATCCTAAATTTAACGCATAATTTCTGCCAAGTTAAAATATTCATCTTTATACTCTTTTTAATTTAATTCCATTCATATGGATAATCCAAAAATTTTGGTCCTTTCGTACTAAAAACCCTATATTTTACCAAAGATAGAAACCGACCTGGCTCACACCGGTCTGAACTCAGATCATGTAGAATTTTAATGGTCGAACAGACCACCACTCTTAGATTCTGCTCCAAGAAGGAATCCTAATCCAACATCGAGGTCGCAACCCTTATTGTCGATATGAACTCTCAAATAAGATTACGCTGTTATCCCTACAGTAATTTAATCAATTAATCAAAAATTTTGGATCTGAATTAGTTTTTAACTCACCGCCCCAGCAAAATTAAAACTTACTTTAAAACTACCTCTCATCAACAATAATTTATAATAAAACTTGATAGGGTCTTCTTGTCTTTTGGTTTCATTTTAGCCTCTTCACTAAAAAGTAAAATTCAATATTTAAAAATAAAAAAGTTGTTATTACGTCCAACCATTCATTCCAGTCTTCAATTAAAAGACTAATGATTATGCTACCTTCGCACGGTCAAAATACCGCGGCCATTTAATATTCATTGGGCAGGTCAGATTTCTCATCACCTTCAAGAAACCAGGTTTTTGATAAACAGGCGAATAACCTATTGCCGAATTCTTAAATTTTATTTTTACTTTTCTTACTATTTTAATTTACATCTACTTATATTAACATAATATTTAAACTTCACAATTACAATTTCTACTTAATATAAAATAAATCAATAAAAAATCCTAACACAACTTTTATGTTATATAAATAACTCTAAAGAAATTGCTGATTATAAGCATCTAATCAATAAAAAAATTAAAACAATATTAAAATTTTCAAAGCTAATCCATTAAAAAATTTCTATCCTTTCAGGACACATAATTAAATTATACTCTTAAGTAACCAGATATCCTGTTTTTCGACTAACATTTCATTTCTATAATAAAATTTTTATCAACTTTAAAACGTTAATATATTATTATTATAACCCAAAACAATTCGGGATAACTAAATTTATAAACATTTATTGTTAACCCCTAATACACAAGGTACACTAATCTGATTCCTTCACTCTAATTATTTTACCCTCACAGTACTAAAAAAATAAAATATTCGTTAAAAATCTACTAAATATTAATTACTTTCTCCAAAAACTATTAGTTTAATTATAAAGATGACCTGAGTTACACAGATACCATTTTTATTGTAAATAAAATATTATTCCTAACTCCATCTTTCCAGGCACATTTTCCAATACACCTACTTTGTTACGACTTTTCTCAATTATAATGAGAGTGACGGGCGATGTGTGTATATATTAGTACTTTTCCATATAAAATAAATAATTCTATATTACAATTAAATCCACCTTCAACAAACTTTACAAATCCTTATTCGTTTACATTCATATATTGTAACCCATCTCAACCCTAAACATCTACTGCACCTTGACTTGACATAAATAAAAATTTATTATTGAAAAATTTCTCATAAAATAATCTTACGACAGCGATATGCAAGCTGAATTTCAAGTTTAGGTCAAATTTACGTGGACTATCGATTACAGAACAGGTTCCTCTAAATAGATTAATATACCGCCAAATTCTTTAAGTTTCAAGAATCACTACTACTACTCAAATAATAACTTTACTATAAAAATAACAGGGTATCTAATCCTGGTTTATATAATACATTCATAACTTCAATTTCATTAATATTATACTATAAAAATTAAAAAAATTCCACCTTATTTTAATCTTACTATAACACAATTTACAACACAATTTAATTATAAAATTAAAAAATTTCATTTAGCTTCATCGTCTAACCGCGACTGCTGGCACGTCTTTAATCAAGCTTATCACATTTAACTAAACATAAATTACTTTAATATCTCAATATTCAACACTACTCCTAACGACATTTCTAAACAATACTTATATATGAAATCAATGTAACAGAAATTTTTAGTCAGAATCAAACTAATTAATTTTACAATGAAAAACAAGATGCCTGATTAAAGGGTTATTTCGATAAAATAAATCATGTACTTTTTACTCTTGTTAACTCTTTTTTTCAGTCTCAATAAAGTAATTCAATTATACCACATAATTTAAAATAATTCCTATTTTAATAATTATAAATTTGTTATTATAAATAATTTATAGCTATTAATATTAAAAAATCCGATTTTTAATAGTCGTGACTCTAAAAACTTTAGATCTGATATATCTAAATATACTTATGCATCAATATAACGAAAAACATTATTTTAAAGAATATTTTGATCTAGATGATGCTAAATTAAAATAAGTATTGACTTTAAATAATTATATGTACACTTAGTTGAAATGATATGACTTCATTAGATTCATTTTAACTACTTTATTACTTTTAAGTTTTATTTTTAATTATAATTATATTTATATTAATATAATAATATATTTTTATGAAAAAAAAATTAAAAAAAAATTAAATTTATAAGCTTCACTTAAGTCTCCCCAGAAAATTGCAACTGTGTTATAAGCGATAGAGTTAAACTACCCCCATTAAATTCAAAATTTAATGTGCCCATACACCAGCTTATATATTAACACAAACATAAAAATAATTTTTTGATTCTCAATTTTTGTAGGAACCCTTATCGCTGTGTCATCTAAATCTTGAATTTCTGTTTGAATAGGATTAGAAATCAATTTATTAGCATTTATTGCCTTAATTTCTAATTCCTTAAATCAACAATCTAGAGAAGCAACTCTAAAATATTTTCTAGTTCAATCTCTAGCCTCCTCTATATTTCTATTCTGAGCCATTATTAATTTCTTACAAAATAATTGATTTATTATAGTCATCGAAGATTTTAATGCATTAATTATTTCTATTATTTTAGCCCTAAAATTAGGAGCTGTCCCCTTTCATTTTTGATTTCCCCCAACAGCAGAGGGACTTTCTTGATTTAATTGTATTATTCTATTAACTTGGCAAAAAAT
>JAFIDM010124776.1:105944-130445 GCA_023159025.1 Thereuonema tuberculata | reverse complement strand
CACAACTAAATAAATATTCATAATTTTATTTCGATATATTTTTTTTCCCTTTTTTTTTTCTCTTAGATACATTTATATGCGTCTTCCTTTGGCAGCCATGGCCTCTCCACTTGTAAAAAGAATGCTTTCAAGTAATGACGACATCAATCAATGTAGCCAAATCATTGGTTCTCCGTACCTTCACCCCCATTGGTTCAACGTCTTTTATGCTAATCACCATTCCAGTTTTTGTATTTAAGAACATGTATTTCTTATTGTATTCAGTTGAGAAAGCTATATGTCCGTAGTGAAACCGGTCCTTGTACCTTTTAATGTGTTAAATATTTTTTAATCAAATTTGTGTGTCGGCGTCTTTTTATTAAAATAGGATTCAATGTTTGAAAACTTTATAATCTTTAAGTGTTTTTTTTTGTTTTTTTTCATGAAAATAGAATAGGTTGTGCTGCAAAATAAATTGAAGACTTCTAAATACTATTTGTGTTATTTTTGTTGATCAATGTAATTAGTATCGTATTATCATTATTATATCATTTTAAAATTAAATGTAATTAAAATAGATTTATAATCTGTTTCCAGCATTACCAACAAATAATTTACTTTGGACAATCTGAAGTAATACAGACATAGTATTAAAGTATTTCAGGATAAAAGTAATTATTACGTTATCGCGACAGTTTTAAGAATAGATTGAGAAACTTTGCTTACTCTGTTTCAAAAGTTCTTTATATAATTTTATGTCTAATTTCCCGATAACTGAAGTTCATCAAAACTCCTTTTTATAAGAATTTGTTTCTTTTTCTATCAATCTATAAAGAGAATAGACAAAATAATGAAGCACCCATTGAATAAGAATCCTAAAACAAGCAGTTACAGCAAACACGAATATCATATAGGTGTTGTAATAGGAACAATAACTTCTGTCGAACACTTGACCAACTCCGATTAATAAATGTATGTACAAATGCAAGTTTGTCTGATTTCCTCAATCTACTGTTCTTATAGATTATTGTTACAAACGTAGTTCGTGCCTCGACGCTTCCGCTAACCCTTTTTCTCCCCTCCTTCCGTCCACATCTCCTTCCTTGCTTATTCCTCAACATATTTCCATCATTTTTACATTTCTGCCTTCCCATCAATTCCTGATGCTGCAAAGGTTCCCTTCCCTTATTCCCCGCCAACACGGCGCCCTTATGCCTAATAAACGGTGTTTTTCTCGGGTTTAGGAGTGACCTTTAAGTGCCTTTATGGCCGGTTCACAAAGGCAAATAGCCCGTGAAAACCATTGTTTCCCATGTTAACAACAAAAGGAAACAAAAGGAAAGGCCAACTGGGACTACATAAGTGATGCCACTCTTTCTTGACCAGAGGCAACGGAGGGGACCAACACCTCAGTCCTTGGGAGGAACAACAAGACAACAAGTCGGCGAATGAGATTGTCAGGGAGCAGGTTCAAAATCCCTGCTCGATCTCCCTCGCTTCTCCCTCGGAACCACACCGCCCTCCTGATCTGTGTGTCCACGATCAGGGTCGGAATAATCCCAAAGCTGAGCACCGGGATACTTGGTGAGATTCTGGATTCCCGCTGCATCTTCTCCGACAAGAAATCTAGCGGAGCGTCCTGAGTACCTGCTCGCATCTGGACCTCATGTTCCCCAGAGTCGGCTGACGCCCACGAATTGACTACAGCAGCGAACGTCCCTCCGCCGGAAACCGCCGGTGATCTCCAGCGTCTCCAGACCTGCCTGTGCCCTGCCTAGTCCGGCGCCGTGAGTCTTCCCAATTACCTTCATTTGTATTTTCCAATCTTTCCCTTCCCCGTACCCGCAATAAAGCCTTCTTTTCACTCTAGGAAGCCAATCTGTCTTTCATCTTTGAGAAGGCGCGGGCCATCGGCGAACTCCCTTCACTAGGCTAGCGTTCCACGGCACCTCTCTTTATTTCCCCGTCCAATCTCCTCATTCACCCCCTTATTTACCTTTTCCCCTTTTGTCCCGTAACTGTGGTTTGCTTGGGAGAGCACTCGATGGCGTGCGCCTAAAACAACACGTGACATTATGGTGAAATAAATTTACATTTATTTAAATGTAAAAAAAAGCTTATTACTGAAATATATTCTTATTTATTATCTTTGAAAAATAAAAATTTTATCAAGAAGAAATTAAATACTCTGTAGTTATTTTCAAATGTTTATTGCTAGAAAAAAATGCTAAAAGTAAGATGTGGTTTTCTAATTTGAACAACAATACGTTTTTCTAATCCGGGTTTTGAATCAGTGTAAAAAAAAAACAGAAAATCAGGGTATCTCTTACAGAATATCTTGCATCATATCGTTTTTATCTTGATATAATAGATATAAATTTAACATAAATATTCTTTAAGTTTGTGAAAGAAAGAAGTTTCTAAGAACAAATATTTTGTATTTGCTAAAACTTAACATGAATTCCTTGAATGTTTTTTTGTTAAAAAGAAATTAGACATCTTGTTTATTTATTTTTGATATTGAGTCGTAATTAAGAATTCTAACTACATATAACACATTGGATCCCAAGTAATCGGTTAGGTGACAATCTCTGTGTATTATATGAGATAACTTTCAGAATATACTCCACTCTATATTTTAGTGTATGGATCTTTCCGAATTGTATTCACCATTCAACAAGTTCCTGAAATAACTTAAAGCCTTATTATTCTATGAAATGTTAATTTTTCAAATTTCTGTATTAATTTATTTTTTATTTATTTATTTATTTATTTTCTTTTCTGAAACAAAACAAACATTTATTAAATGTTTTTTTTTAAATTATGCTATCTGCTAAATGCAATCACTAGAAATTCTCCAATTCTGATAAAAATAATAAATTCGATTTTAAAGCTAAATGCTATAATATGGAACCCCAAAAATCAGTTTACGAAATAAATGGATTAATCTAATTGTTATACTCCATTGTTTAATTCAATGGGAAATTAAGTGATTTTCTCGGCAGTAGGTTTTCTAATATATATGCTAGATTGTCTCAAGTTGTTAAATAACCCTACAGTGTTTCAAAAAGATCCATCTGGAAGTTCAAAAGTTAATCCGGGACTTATCCAAGACAAACTAATTTCGTGACCTTCATTTTCTTTGCAAAATGGAGTAAAAATGATAAAGTGGGATTAACGTAAAATGTTATTTCAAAATTAGATTCCAAAGTCTACATAACTATCATTTTCATAAGAATACAGTTTCTATCCACTCTGCATATCTTTCACTATTTTCAAATGACTTTTCATTATTTTTATTAACCCTTCAGATATTCAATTGAAACATTTCGATAAACAGAATATTATTTATTTGTTATTTTTATTTAAAATTTATAATTTAGTTAATATTTTTTGTTTTTAGGTTTAGATAATTATATATTTTTTGTTTTTAGGTTTAGATAATTTATTTAATTTGGTTTCTTTTTTGGTAGTTGAGTTTTAATTTTTTAAATTTAAATTTAGGTAATTTTATTAATTCAGTTTCTTTATTCGGTTAAATCAATAAGTAATAAAGACGAGGACCCACTCTTTTTTGCTTTGTTTTAAATATTAAGTGATTGAGTATTAAACTTTAGTATTAAATATTTGGTAATTTTTTTTAAATTTTAGATAATTTAGTTATGATTTTTTTTTAAATTAAAAAGAGCAAAGTCTTAATATATTGCGTTTTTGCTAAATTATTTCTAAATTTCGCCGCTGATGACGTGGTGGTAAATTCTATCACCATAGAAACAGTGATCTGAAAGTTGTATTGGCATTTTCAGGCAGTGATTTGTTCTTTGTATTGGTTTCAAATTTCATATCACTGTCCGGCTATTTATGTTTAGTAATATAAGTTAATTTTATTCTTATATTCTATACGTTCTAAATTTTCTAAATTGCAAATATACATAGTTCTCTGCCAAGGGCAGGTCCTATACTGCAAACCCAGCATTCTCCAATCTTTCGTATTTTCTACCTTCCTCTTCGTCTCCACATAAGATCCATTTACCCTAATGTTGTCGATCATCTGAAATCTTCTGCCTCGAACTTTTTTATCGTTCACCATTCCTTCCAGTGCATCCTTCATTATGGAGTTTCTTCTCAGCCAGTGACCAAACCAGTTTCTTTTTCTCTTCCTGATCAGTTTCAGCATTGTTCTTTCTTCACCCACTCTTTCTAGCACAGCTTCATTTCTTATTTTGTCTGTCCATTTCACATGCTCCATTCTTCTCCATATCCACATTTCAAATGCTTCTAGTCGTTTCTCTTCACTGCGTCGTAATGTCCATGTTTCTGCCCCAAACAATGCCACACTCCACACAAAACACTTCACTAGTCTCTTCCGTAGTTCTTTTTCCAGAGGTCCGCAGAAGATGCTCCTTTTCCTATTAAAAGCTTCCTTTGCTGTTGCTATCCTCCTCTTGACTTATTGGCAGCAGTTCATATCACCACTTATAGTACACCCTAAATATTTAAAGTTGTTCACTTGTTCCAATGTCTCATTCCGAATACTTAAGTTTATCTTCTTTGTCTTTCTTCCGATAACCATAGTCTTTGTCTTGTTTACATTTATCTTCATTCCATATTGTTCACAGCTGTCATTCAGCTGCAGTAGCATAACCCTTAGTATCATCTCCTCTTCTGCTAACAATGCCATATCATCAGCAAATCTTATGCACTTTATTCTTCTTCCTCCTACTATCACCCCTCGCATGTTCTGAAAACAATTCTTCACTAACTCCTCTAAGTAGATGTTGAACAGCGTAGGTGATAGAGGGCATCCTTGTCGCACCCCTCTCCCTATTCCACTTCCCTCTGACAATTTTTCTCCCATCCTGACTTCGACTCGTTGTTTCATATAAAGATTAGTTATTAGCCTTCTCTCTTTCCAATCCACACCAATTTTCTTCAAGATTTCCATAAGTTTATTCCAATCCACTCTGTCAAAAGCCTTTTCCACGTCCACAAATACTGAATATACGTGTTTATTTTTTTCTAGATATCTTTCGCCGATTGTTCGCAGCAGTCCAATTGCATCTCTCGTACCTTTTCCTTTCCTAAAACCAAATTGCTCCTCTTCCAACTCTCCTTCCACCTTAGAATATAAATGTCTGTTCAGTATTCGCAGAAGAATCTTCGCTGAGTGCGATATAAGGCTGATAGTCCTGAACTCATTGCACTTCTTGACATTATTTTTCTTCGGTATTGGCAGCAATACTGTTTCCATGAAATCATCAGGCCATTCACCTTTCTCATATATTTCATTGCATAATGATAGTATTTGCTTCTTGTCTTCACCCAAGCATTTAATTAACTCAATGTGTATTCCATCAACTCCTGTTGCTTTCCCATTCTTCATTTCCCTAATCGCTAGCTCAACTTCTTCCCTTAGAATACAACATCCTTTTTCGTCTTCTGATACAGCTGTTTCATCTTCTATAGCTAAGTAATCTGGACGATTCCCTGTCTCATACAATTCTTCTACATACTTCTTCCATCTGTTCAAAATTCCTTGTTTGTCGGTTATTTCATTGCCGATTTCGTCTTCTATCAACCTCATGGACTTCTTATTCTTATTTGTGAAATCTAAACATTTTACTTCGCGGTACATTAAATCATATCTTCCTTTTTTCTCTAGATCCTCTACTTCTTTACATTTCTGTTTCATCCAGTCTTCCTTCGCCTTATCAGTTACTCTTCTCAGTTCGTTGTTTAGTTTCTTGTAATTTCTTTTACCTTCTTCTGTGTTGATGTTTTTCCATTTTCTCCTTTCCTCCATCTTCTCCAACATTTTCCCTGTGACCCAAGGTTTCTTATTACTCTTACCTTCCCTGTATCCTATTATTTCTTCTGCTGTTTCCTGTATACAGCTTTTTAGATGAGTCCAGTATTCATTACTATTTTCAGGTGTGGATTCTAAATTAGAGGCTTTCTTTTGAAAATGTTCTTCAAATTTTCTTTTTTCCTCTTCGTTCTTAAGTTTTTCTATATCAAACTTCTTCGTCACTTGCCTTCCTCTTATCTTTTTCAGACGAATATCAACTTCGCCTAGCAGTAGGACATGATCTGAATTAATATCCGCTCCTGGTAGAGTCATTGCATTTTTTAAGCAATTTCGATATCTTTCCTGTACGAGTATATAGTCTATCTGATATCTACTGTCATCCCTTGGGCATGTCCACGTGTATCGTCTTCTTTTATGCTGTTGGAATAACGTATTTCCAACAATCATTTCATTCCGTTTACAGAAATTTACCAAAAATTCTCCTCTGTCATTTCTTTTTCCCAGTCCAAATTTTCCAACCGTTTTTCCATCTTGTCCTTCTCCTACTACTGCGTTCCAGTCGCCCATTAGGATTACACATGCACCCTTCTTCTCTTTCTCAACTATTTCTTCTATCTTCTCGTAGTTTTCTTCTACTTTCTCGTCTTCTAATCCACTATGTGGTAGTAAATTTGCACTAGCACTAAGTCCAATTTTTTCCCTTGTAGTCTCACCATTATCATCCGGTCATCTACATAACGCACTGATATCACTTTATCTTTCACACATGGTCCCAGTAGTACACCAACACCATGACTCCCTTTACATTCACCATTTACCTTTTCGATATATAAATGAATTTTAGGATTATATTATTTATTCTAAGCATAAACTAGCTCCGTGTGGTGGCCGCAGTAAGAATAGCCCCAACGTAGTTCATGCGTGTCGTAAAAGGCGACTTAAATGATCACCCAGTGCCTGGGGGTATAGCCGGGCCACCCTGACTTAGGGGTTTTAAATAGGAGTCCTGGTCCTCCAGGTTGGGGGTTGGACGTAGGACTAGCTATTCTAATCTGTAAAACCTTCTTGCTACGAGACCTGACAATATTAATAGCCGGATTGATTTTTGTGGAACTAGACCTAGGAACGATAAACGAAGAAATGATTTTTGGATCGCTACATGGAATGTATTAAGCCTTTTTAGAGCCGGGGCTTTGAAACAACTGCTCGATGAATTGAAGAAGTATAAGATTGGAGTGACAGCTATACAAGAAGTGAGGTGAAAAGCTAATGGGTATAATATGTTAGACACAAAGGATTTTTGCTTGTTCTATAGTAGTAGTAATGATACGAATATATTTAGTACGGGATTTGTGGTCGATAGAAATCTTAAATCTTCTATTATTAGCTTTGAGCCTGTTAGCGAGCGTATGTGTTCATTAAGGATGAGAGCTACTTTGTTTAATATTTCTTTTCTGTGTGTGCATGCACCAACTGAAGATGCAGAGGAGGAAGAAAAGGATGATTTCTATTATCAACTGGATAAGCTCTATGAGTCACAACCCAAGAATGACGTAAAAATCATTCTGGGGATCTGAATGCCAAAATTAGTAAAGAAACTGTTTTTCGACCCACTATCGGTCCTTTTAGTTTGTATGATGTCTGTAATGATAATGGTATCAGGCTGGTTGATTTTGCTATCGGTAGAAATATGACTATATGTAGTACATACTTTCAACGGAAGGATATTCACAAAGCTACTTGGATTTCTGCGGATGGTATTACTAGGAACTAGATTGATCATGTTTTGATTGGTAGGAGACACGGATCTAATGTGTTGGATGTGAAGACATGTAGAGGGGCAGATTGTGATTCGGATCATATGTTAGTGAGAATTAAATTCAGACAAAGGATAAGCAATTCCAGAAAGGTCAGGGGAACAGTTCAAAATAGGTTCGACATGGGAAGACTGAGAGATGATGAAGTGAAGAAATGTTATAGTAAGAAAATTGAAGAATACAGGAACTCTAGTAAGGAAGATGAGAAGGATGGAGTGGAAGATAAATGGAAAAGAATAAAGGATTTTATTTTGAGTGCTGCTGATGATATTATTGGAAAAGAAAAACGAAAATTAAGAAATGGATGGTTCAATGCAGTATGTAGGGCTCTTGTAAAGGAAAGAAATGAGGCAAAAATGAAAATGCTTACAAGAGGAACCCGTTCAGCTTCAAGAGTTTACAAAGAGAAAAGGAAAACTGCAAAGAAGGAGTGTAGGAAAATTAAAAGAATTTATGAAAGGAGTAGGATTGAAGAAATAGAGGAATTTGCAGAAAAGAAAGAAATAATATCAATGTATAGAAGAATTAAGGAGATTAAGAAGGGTTTTCAACCACGATCTACGTTTTGTTATGATAAGAAAGGTAATCTTATTGTCAACGAAGTGAAAGGTCTCGAGCGTTGGGCGGAATATTTCCGAGATTTATTAATGGAACCAGTTATTGTAGATTCTAGTCAAAATGAGGATGTATTTCTTTGGGATCTGAGACCGGAAGTACTTGTTGAGGAGCCTTTAAGATCGGAGGTTGATAAGGCAATTCTTGAACTTAAGAGTAATAGATCTCCTGGAGTTGATGGTATCCCTGCAGAACTGTTGAAACATGGTGGCATTGTGCTAGTGGATATGATCCATGACTTAATTGGTACGGTGTGGAGGAATGAAGTAATGCCAGAGGAATGGAAAACTGCGATTATTTGCCTTATTCTTAAGAAAGGGACTGTTAAACTATGCAGTAACTATAGAGGTATATCCCTTATGTCTACCATGTATAAGGTTTTTGGCAAGGTTTTGGCTGGCAGGCTAAAGATCTACACAGAAGAAATTATTGGTGATTATCAATGTGGGTTTAGACCAAATCGAAGCACCACTGACTAAATTTTTTATATTAGAATTGCCCTTGAAAAATGCTATGAATTTAATATTAGCATCCACCAGTTGTTCTTTAATTATAAACAGGCTTACGACAGTGTGTATCGTGAGGCTCTATTTAAAATTATGTTAGAATTTGGTATACCACCTAAACTAACTAGACTTACCAAAATGACACTCATGGACAATGTTAGTAGGGTGAAGGTCTGTGGAAAGTTGTCACAGGAATTTCCAGTGATACGGGGTCTAAGACAGGGAGATGTACTCTTTACTTTACTATTTAATATCGTTCTTGAAAAAGTAGTTAGAAGCATTGAAAGTAATCCTGGTGAAACTATCTACAACCGTACTATGCAGTGTTTGGCATATGCTGATGACCTTAATCTTATCGGTAGAAATGGGAGTGGAATTATTGAATCATTTAAGCAAATTATCAGTGCTTCCAAGGAGGTTGGATTATCCATTAATCAAATGAAGACTAAATATATGATTACTGACAGGAGCGATAGGTTTAGTAACGTACAAGATCTGAAAGTGGATGAGTACTCTTTTGAGAAAGTTAACCATTTTACCTATCTTGGATCTATGATTACGGAAGGTAATGAGATACATCTAGACATAAAAAGTAGAATTGCTGCCGGTAACAGAAGTTATTTCGCCCTACTACCCCTTTTGAAGTCATCGGTATTGTCTAGAAGGACCAAATCCAGGATTTATAAAACCATGATCCGACCTGTTGTTTTGTATGGGGCCGAAGCATGGACTTTATCATGTAAGGATATTTCCATTCTTGGTATATGGGAAAGGAAAATTCTGAGGAAGATTTATGGAGCTATTTGTGACAAAGGTTTGTGGCGTATCCTCAATAATAAAGAACTAATGGAATTATTTCAGGAGCCAAGCTTGGTTTCAATTGTTAAAAGTAAAAGGATCCAATGGGTAGGCCATCTCCAAAGGATGAATTTGAACCGCGGAGTTAAGAAACTTTTCATTGGAAACCCTGGTGGTTGAAGATTAAAAGGAAGACCACGACTTATATGGCATGATGATGTGGAACGCGATTTGAAAAAGTTCCAGGTACGAGGATGGAGGAGAAAGGCGCAAGATAGAAAAGAGTGGGCTCATATTGTTAAGGAGGCCAAGGCCCTACATGGGCTGTAGTGCCATGGAGTTAGTTAGTTAGTTAGGCATAAACTATGACAAAAATTAAAAATTGGAATTATCAATATATCCTGAGTTCAGCTATTTTCAACAAATAAACTATTTGAAAACAAGAACTAAACTTATCAAATGAACATATTATTTTCTTAGTCAGTATATTTTGACATGTTAGGCTTTTAATCCTTCAGAAAGAAAAAGATAATAACATCTTTAAGAATTGTTCCTTTCTTTCTTATTTACAAACATTAAATTTTTTTAAAACGAAATATCTCCTAAATTGTAACAATAAGTACATCTAATAATCACTTAAATTGAAAAGTTGAGTTGAGGAACTGCTAATTGGCAATTGGAAGTCAAGCATCTGCTCTCTATGTTAATTGCTTTGACTCAAAATATGATAATAATCAACCCACCACCACATCTACCCATCTCTCCACCACGGTTTGGTGAAGACACCACATGGGTCACCCTTATTTACAATTTTGTATATTGAAAAAGACACGAAGATAAGAAAAGTAATAGAAAGTATATCCGGAAATAGTAATAGAAAGTATCCGGAATACAAAAAGAAAAAATATGAATAAGAATGATGGTATTGAAATTGAGGAGTATTTCTAAGATTAGCTAAAAGTTTTGTAGATAAAATGTGCACAAATTGCAATAATAAGGTTACAATCAATGAACTAAATTATTAAGACATATGATATATTATCTTAAAGAATACAAAAATTGTATGTAAAATGGTATTAGCTTCAAATATTAGTTTTTTTCTCGAGGAATTATTAATCTAATAATCGGTGATTAACAAATAATGGAAAGAATATGTAATTTGAAGCATTTGTTCTTCAACTTATTGTTATTTAAGGCTTGAAAAAGAGAAGATGTTTTCTTCTCGAAAATTTGCTTTTTTGATATTAAATGTATTTACATTTTAATTTTGGTGTGATGTTTGAAATATTGAATGGTAGAGGATGTAGGAGAAAGGATCTACAAAGAAAATATGGGAACTTTACAAACTGAGGCTTTAGCCAAAAAACGTTTGGAAGCCATTTTTGTTTCATCTGTGACATCACTTTTATATAAATTTCCTCTTGATCTAGGATTCTTGTATTCAGGTTGTATTTAAGAAGATACAGCTATTGACAAAGTCGTGGAGAATCACAAATTTACAGATGATGTATTATACCTTTGTGTAAAAGTACAACAATCATTACAACTTGAAAACTTTTTTTAAGAAATCTCTGAAATCCGAAAAGGCGTAAAGAATGGATAGATGTTATAAGACGAGACAAGATATTGAGTCCGAAATCTACATTTTATGTCTTTGAGGATCATTTCAATGTAAATAAAATGACTAACTTGAATGCTTACGATCTTTATTATTATTTTAGAATTAATATTTTTAATTATTAGTTTATATAACGAAATCTACATTCCGATAAATCAGCGGTCGTTCAAACCCACCTGTTCTCGTCTGTGCTTTAATATTCAATAAATGATATTATTAGGAGTTATTTTAAATAAGATTTCATTATTAAAACGATACTGTTACTGTTGATCTCCGAAGTGAAAAGATGTTTAGTGCCGAGTGATGTTAATCAGTTTGACTTCAGAGTTGTAAAACAAATAAATTAACATTGATTAGCGTTATTACACTCACTTCCAAAAGTTAAGCACGGAGAGGAAAAATGTTAATTTCCGTTAGAGATCTGAATTAAAGAAGCTGAAAATTGCTGCAAAGGTAGAAGGAAGTATGTAAAGTATATAGGTAACAGCCAATCACGGTTTCGCGTCGTGAAATATGCCAAATAGGCAGTCGTATAAGAAGCTAGCATTGTGAAGGGTTACAGGAGTTGCATGTAAGTGCTGATGAAAGGTGTTTAGAACATTCGATTTTTTTTCAATCTAGACGTATTTCTATGTCATCCAAAGACGAATGGATGATTCTGAGCGCTGGCGGGCTGTCGGACGCATTGAAGCAGGACAGTCTATAACAGATGTTGCTCGTTTCTTCGGCGTTCATCCGTCATTTCACGATAATTCCAAACCAGCCAAATAGTTGTCCGAAGACCTTTAGCCGGTCGTCCAAGGGTTACGACCCCCGCGGAAGATCGATATATCGCTGTTGTAGCCAAGTGGAATCGAAGATCGACCTCCACACGTGTGACATCTATGGTTGTAGCGGCCATTGGTAAGACGATATCTGCCACTACTGTTCGTCGAAGGCTACACATGAATCGTCTGTTCGCTCGGGTACCATGAGTTTGTGTTCCTTTATCCGTCCAATCCAGAGGGGCACGATTACAGTGGTGCCGCCAGCATGTGAAATAAACTATATCTGATTAGAGTAACATTATGTTCACAGATGAGTCTAGATTTGCCCTACAACCCGATGATAACCGTGTAAGGATGTGGAGGGAACAAGGCATACGCAATCGGCCCCAGAACATCACTGAACATCACGCATTCCGCTCATGTTCTGGCCAGCGATTTCATTGGGATATTGCACCGACCTGCACATCTACAGGCGAGGTTCTGTGACGGCTGTACAGTATCGAGATGAAGTCCTAGACCCCATTGTGAAACTGTAAGCTGCAGCAGTTGGTCCTTCTTTCGTTTTAATGGACGATAATGCACGTCCCCATAGTGCTGCTATTGTTGATGACTTTCTGGGGAATGAGAGGATTGCGCGTATGGAGTGACCGGCTTACTCGCCGGACCTTAATCCAATTGAACATCTTTGGGATGCCCTCGGCCATGCTGTATGTCGACGTTTCCCACGTCCAGCCACTCTCAGAGCTTTAGAAACAGCCCTACAAGAGGAATAACGATTGCTGGACTCTGCGGTGGTTGATCACCTCGTAACAAGCATGATCACATGCTCTAAACTTAGTATGCAGGTGATGGGTGCTCACATACTCTATTAATGTTGGTTTTTATTGTTGGTTTTGAATTTAAACATCATTTTGTTAATGATGCAAATCTGACGTCATCTTATAATTAATGAAGATTTAATATTTTGTTTATCTTTGTATGTAATTCTTTGCTTTGTTTCATAAATAAGCATAGAGCTACTTATTTGCAGCATTTTATGTCAATCAAAGCAGTATTTGTCCATTTTTTCTCGTTTTTCCACTCCATGCTTAACTTTTGGACGTGAGTGTATTATTGTCCTTATCCTTAACATTATCCTTACTATTATTTTGTAAATATTTTTATTTAATATATCCTTATGGAAGAAATTCAGAAATGAAATATGATTTTAAAGCAATGGTAGTTACTCTTTTTATTCCTTCTGTGTAACAATGTTTCTACTGAAATTCATAACTAAACGATTTTAGAAAAAAAAATACTGATTTAACTGATTGTTTTTAAAATTTATCTTTTTTATGACTTGATTCTTAGAATTAAATAGATCTCGTTACAGAGCTATCGTATAAAGTGTATTAAGAAGAAAAAAATCGAAGATGTTTCAACTACTGAATTTTATATAACTGATTATTTGTTCTTATTATTATTTATATATTATTAAAATTTAAAGTTTCAACTGTACGAATACAGTTCAAAATTGTATATTTTTTTCAGGAAGAGTAGTTTTTTTTTGGTTTTTTTTTTTTTTGTATTTACACTACAAATTAAAAGATTATTTTTTTTTTTAAATGTATATGTAAATTTCTGAAAGCATATAGTATACGATAAAAAGAAGCCTAATCCTTATTCTAAATTAATAGTAAATTCAGAAGTGTAAATAGGAAAATTAGGAAACAAAAACAACAACAAAATTGAAGGCATAAAACTTATTAATAGATCAAAAAGTGATTTTATAATATGTAGTTAATTTTGTTCGTACATAATTTTGGTACATTAGAATTTTTCCGAAAAATATTAATTATCAAAAGATTATTTCAATTCATTAATTATTAAATTCTTAATTCTTCCTTAATTTTCTATCTTTTTCCTTTACCAGTATCACGACGTGACCAAATGACCTTTACCCAGCTGTTAGGAATGTATACTATGCATATTTCAATCCCGCTTCATTATGCTTTGTTTAGGAATATTGGGTGAATTTTAAGACCCTTATAATATAAAGGTTACTGCAATAATTCAAAATACTATTACGCGGTTTGTCAATTATAAAAGCAATATTCACAATAATAATATGGATATCCATAAATATAATAGCATTTATGATATTAAATGTATAAATGGACCCTGCCTCGATAGAACATATCTAAGTTTCTTTCACCATTTCAATCAATAATTTATTACAACACACGTAAAACATCACTTACTTCTACAAAATAAAAATAAAAAAAATCACAAATTTCATAAACTTTTTCCTTAGCTTTCGCGCAGTCTCAGCCACACATCAAGGGGAAATTCTGCTAATGATTCAGAATAAGGAAGAAACAGCTGTTCAGAATTTCCGTTGATGTTGGATTAGTGTGTGAAGACATATTTACTGTCCAGTTGTGATTTTTTCATTTTTTTTCTTGATTTATGAATTATTATGGACGTTAATTTTTTTTTTAAATTTCTTTGCTAGCCTTTCATTTCTTTAATTTTCATTGGTCTTTATTAAAAACGAAGTCAATCTAGTTAAAAACTAATTTTATTTTGTAATATTTGATGAAATTTTAAATTTCTGTCCCAGTGTTATCTTTGCAAACTTACTTTTTTCGATTTATATATTTATTTTAGTGTCAGGTCGCTTATGAATTTACTATTTCAAATATTGTTTAGCTCATTTTCAAAACTTTCGTTTTTCAGACAACGAAGCACTCGATTAAATATTTGGATAGAAGAGAATGTCCAAGTTGCAACCATGCGACGCGTTAAAATATCGTGTTATCATTTTCTCTTAATTTCTAATAAATAAGCTAATAAGTCCATCAGACGACCCCCGTAATAGATTAAGTGATGATCTCCATATATGAGATACAGTGATGTATTCGAACATATTTTAGGTCTAGTAGTTATTTCTAGAACTTGTAGAGGACTTCCATATCACCAATAAAAAGTTCCTCAAACAACTTAAATCGTACTTACCTTCAAATGTTTTCCTTTAAATTTATTCCCTTTTTTTTTTTTTTGAAGAAGCAAAAATCCGATTTTTGTTTTTAAATTGAAATATACAGTGAATATAAACATAAAAAAATTCCATTTCTGTTCCCCATTAACTAATCCGCTTTAAATAATGAAATAGCTTCAAATATTGAAGAGGATAAAACTACGTGTGTGATATAACATTAAGTGAAAAATACACTACAACATATTAATTAAAAGATTAACAAAAGATTAAATAAATTTCATATTTAATATTCGATCTAAAAGGTTTATAAAGCAATAGAATAAATAAATTTTATTTACCGAATTTTGTGTGTTTGGTCCTAATCTTTTTTTGTTTCACAGAAGATGAATGATAAATAAATTTTATTTAATCTTTTAATTAGAGGATAGAGGACACGAGGAAAAGGACACGAGAAATCTAGTTTACGTATTTGGGTATTTGATATCTAATCGCCAATGGGATAGAATGGGTATTTAACACTTAATCAGTCTGCCTAAACTACATACACACACTTGAGCTGCACTGGCTAACGATACTACGAAAGTAGGCATCACATTGATTTTTAAGGTAATATTAGATCTAAAGATTTATATAACAATAGAATAAATAATATAAAAAATTCCCATATTTCTTCTTAAACTTCTTTCTTTTGTAATATATATCAATAAACATCTTCTACCACAAAAGAAATAAATGTGATATTTAAACATTTGTTTCTTGTGTCGTAGAAGATGTTTAAAGAATAAATAATATCTGAAAAGAAATTTAATACATCATATATGTTATCGCCGTCTTTTATTACTTCATATATATTCTTCGTATTATGTTATAATTGTATTATTAACATTGTATTATGCCTATTCTATTAATTTATTTTAGTTATTTAACTTTGGTAATTTCATGATCAGAGATAAACTAATTTCTACTTAATGAATTGAAATGAAAGCTTTTTCAAAAGAGTCCAAGAAAAAAACAACTCATATTTAAATTATGAAGAATCTGGCATCGCGTTGGACAAAGTTAAAGTCCCTAGCGGTGCCGATACTCCTATTGTTCATATTGAAGAATGTTCCTATTGAAAAATGAGAGATATGAGTACTTAAAAGAGGAAGGCAGTCATTGAAATCCATGGAAAAGATGGAGTCGATTGTGCAGGAAGTTATCCCAAGTAAAAGATTTAAAACCACAAAGCGATCAAATCCAACTGCAATGGAAGTAAAAACGTTGATAGACTAGAATAGAATAAAAGAAAAGAAAACCCAAACTCAATCGAAGTAATTTATACGGTTAAGTCTATATTGTCTAAATTGTCAAGACATAAAGTAATATAACAATTGTTTCACACAATCTGTCACACTGAAAACTTGTTATTATATGGCTTCTTCATTAATAGTAAAAGCGATTCTTTACATTTACGCAAGTGATGTTTACTTTCGATGCCAAAAATAAGCGAATTAAGAAAATAACACCCTTTTCTTAATCCTGGGTCGCCGTATTATAGTTATCATTCTCTATTTTAATGAGATTTCATCTGTTTCTTTAGACGAATCCCTCAGGGGCATTTAGATTTGCTCTATCGAGACAGGACTCATTTATACATTTAATATCATAAATGCTGTTATTTTTAAGGATATACATATCATTATCGTGAATATTGCTTTTGTAATTGACAAACAACCTAATAGTATTTTGAGTTATTGCAGTAACCCCTAATTTACAATGTCTGAAAATTGGCCCAATATCTCTAAAACAAAGCATAACGAACTGGGATCGAAATAAACAGGGTAGTTGAAAAGTAACTCCTTATTTAAAAATACTTATAAATTAATAATTATCTATAATTTTTATAAGAAATGGAAACGATAGGACAGCGTATAGCAAGAGGTTCTATTTAACATTCGATATGGATACCAGATTTCGCTACCAGCTTCTCGTGCTGCCCAGGAATCGCGTTAACTGATTTCATCAGGAACTCCCGTGGAATGGAAGACAACTTCTCTTATTCGCATATTCAAGTTCTTCTAAAGCCTTTGGTTTCGTACAAGAGACTTGCTCCTTTAATCTAAATACTCATAGTGAACTTTTGTATTAAGCAGCAATATTTCTATTTTTATTTTTAAATGAAATATCCGCTGAAAATAAACAAAAAACTTTCCTTTTCTGAGATTTTCAATGATATTTTATCTCTAGCAAATGCATCTCAATTTTTAGTTTCGAAAGTATACTTTGTGATATTTTAAATAATTTTGTGCCACTAATTTCTAGTTTCTCGTGTAGCCCAGGAATCTCGTCCACTGATTTCAGCAGGAACTATCGTGGAACGGAAGACATAGCTTCTCGTATTCGCCTTTTCAGTTCTTCTAAAGTCATAGTTTTGGTACAGCAGACTTGCTCCTTTAACCTAAATACTCATAGTGAACTTTTATATCAAACAGCAATAATTCTACCTTTATTTTAAATGAAAATATCGGCTGAAAATAAACAAAAAAATTTCGATTTCTAAGAATTTCAATGATATTTAATCTCTAACAAATGCATCTCAATGTTTAGTTTCGAATGTTTAGTTTTGTGTAATGTTCTAGCAATAATTTATTAAAAAGAAACCCTTTGGACTTCAAACATATAATTCTGATTGACTCCAATAGTTTATCTGTAAACATTACGTTTCGTGAAGTCATGTAGAACACACAGACAGACAAACAAAGTAATATTATGAGCATCGTCTTTCTAGCAATTGGAATAGAAATCCTTATATTGCAGAAAAGTAAAAAATTATTTCATTTGAAAAGTCATCCTATGCTTTCGCAGTCATTTTCGACGAGATAGATTCAATCCATTTCTTATAACTGAAATGACCTTCCAACGTTACATTTTCTCTTCGAAAATTAGGTTCAAAATCATTTATGGCTAACCATAAAGTATTAATTTTAACTAAAGAACTTTGCATGTTTAAAAAATTTTGAATTTAAAGATTAACATGTCTGAATGGACAGGAATTCGTGTTTCCCAAAAAGAAGACAAAATCTTTTACAACTTTTTCTATAATTTAGAAAGCAATTAGTTAAGAAAAGAATGAAAATTTATATTGATTAGTTACAACTTACAAATGTTTACATTTTTTAAAACGATTTGAAAATATTTGAAACACTGGAGGATTAACTTTTAATTATATAACTTAGAATCACGCTCTTGTTAGTTAGTTTTTTCAACAATCATTTGAAAATACTAAAGAAAGTTATCATATGAAGGTGTGTTTTTATCAATCATTTATAAAACATATTAACATTTCGGATTTTTATTAGTTTCAAAAAAATATGTAGCAAAGCGTTCAATCATAGACTTGTCAGTTCTTACTTTATGACTTACGCATTGTCTAAACTATAAAATTTCTGCATTTCTCCTAATAGGGCTGACTGTAACCTTTCCTTCAAAAATGGACTAAACTAAAAAGTTGACTAAAATATCATTATTCACAATGAAGCATCTGATTTCTGTTTGTTAATTTTTTTTATTTTCTTTTTACAAATGCCCGGCCTCTTAGATTAATCATTTTCTTTAGGCCAACAGCAAGGGGCGTGCTATGATACGTTTAACCGACGAATCGCTGCTCATTGTCCTCCATATGAGGCAGCATCAAGTGATATCCGCAGGAACGGATAGAAGGAGAAACAGAAGAAGAAAGAAACATCCAAACCAAGACCGGGATTCGAACCCGGGTAACCACACACTGGCCGAAACGGCAGACCGCCATCTAGATCACACGGCCACGCCGGCTCGGCTATTGATTTATGTTTATTGATTTGATAATATTTTTTTTAATAATTTCCCACACTAACAACCCACAGATATGAACAAACTGAAATCGGTTACAAAGTTTGGTTAAAACTCCCATTGAAGGTGACTTGTTACTCTGACAAATGATTAAAATGTAGATAAGTTGCAGTGCGATTGAAAGTACTAATCTCAGCATATATGATGACTGCAAGTGATTTTGAGATTACTGTACAAATCTTAAAAATTAGCTTCCGAAAGATCTGAAACTATACTTTCCTCTCTTTGCTAAAGTAAAATTTAGGGTTTCCACTGTATTCTAGATAAGGTACTGCATATACCAGGTACGGTACAATCGCCAAATATCGTCCCCTGACCTAAATCGTCCCACATGATATCGAAGCGTACAAACTACGCGATTTCATGCCGTGATATTACATCACTTGCGTTAATAGTTTTTGTTCAATCGCGATTGTGATTTTCTGAAAAATGCCAACGTTTAGTTTTCTCCGCAAATATTTAGGAACCTATGTAAATTATTGTACATATAATATATTCAAAAAGTTTAACTTGTATCAATTGCAATAAAGTGGAAATATCAACGGATTAATTTCAACTCAGCAACTTTTGAAAGTCATAGTTTTCAAGACGTGCCATTGTTCAACATGACATTTGTCTAATATCGTCCCGGTGGCGATATTAGGACATTTCATAGATAGATTATTACTCTCGTGCTTATGGAAGCGTTGTTGGATTCTACTATATAGTACTTTTTGTCATTTTTGTTGTATTTTAGATGAGTCGTCGTAAATCTTGTGACCACAAGTCCACGAAAAAAGCTACTAATGCTGATCAGTAAAAGGAAATGGGGTACAAATTAGCAGTAAAATCAATTAATTTGCCAGTTCAATCCTTAAAGATTCTTTCGATAATTCCTGAACAGCACATCAGTAACAGTTTAGACAAAAAATCAACGCTAACACCGAAATTGAAGATATCTTTAGTTGAATATAATTGGAAAAAAAAATCTTTTAATGACCCTTGCAGTAACTTAGTAGAATGGCTTGCAAAGTGACCGTGATGAAGAACATGATGCCGAGTGCCCATACTGACAGGGTAAATATTTCAAAGACCAGCATGGAGAAAAGTGGATAAAGTGGAAAGGACACCCAAAATTCCACATGGAACACGCGGATTGGAGCAACATGACAGGAAATAATTATATCTGCACTTTTTGTTTAGATGATTAGTTAGTTTTTTCTTTCCAGTTGCCTAATATCCTCCCGGGGGACGATAATAGGCACCAAAAATTGCAATGTCAGATTTTATGTTGTTTTAAACATTGTGCTTTCATTTCTGTTAAGTTTATATGAAGTTGATTTTCTAATGAAAATATAATAAAGCTATATTTTTCTGATTAACTATCATGATTTGTTTAATCTCTATCAAAAATAAAAGATACTTTAATACAAAAAACAAAACGGGACGAAATTTGATGATTATATCTTGCTATCATTAAACTGAAAAGCTGAATTCCGGGTAGTGTGTATTTGGTGAAGACAATTAGATATTGGAAAAAACATTAATCAAAATACATATTGATATTGAAATTCCATCCTGAGCTATCATCAACGGGAATCTGAAATTACAGTCTTAAATAAACAGCGGTTTTTTGTTTTTCATTTTATTGTTGTGTTTTGTGATTGGAGAACCACTTTGGGTAGATTAAGTAGGATCCTTAATCTTTGCACTCACTCTGAGCTGAGACTAAGTCTGGCTGAGGACACCTAATAAGGCAGAAACGGTCGTCTAAGATTCCCGTTAAAGGTGCGAATCCGTTAGTGATTTCTGTTTTTTAATTTAATATCTTCATGTTAGCTTTCTTTTTATTGAATTATTTTATTTGTTTCAATTAATTACATAATAATTATCATATATTGTAAATTTTATAGTAAATATCATAAGCAATTAAAACATTTGCACCTACATTAGATGATGATCCTGCATAATAGACAATGTGACAGGTCACTCGGAAACACCCACTTATTTTCTAATTCTTCCGGAAGTTCCTGAAGCCTTTAATATCCTTTTAAATAATTTTGTTTTGTTTTTTCTTTTCATTTTAGTTTAAACTATTGGGAAAAAAAACTATTCTAAAAGAGTTTCCGTTTTATAGTATTGTTTTTATTTATATTTTCTAAAAGTTCGAAAGGAATTAATTACAGAAAAGTGGGACTTACGCTATCCGTTGGTTTTGTATTAAATATGAGGGGAGGCTTTTAATTCCCTTTTGAAAGCTTATAGGAATCTACAGGAACAATATCCTAGTATTCATTCCCTGCCTTCATTCGGTGCCATGTGAGAATATAGTGAACGAACTAGAATGAGCATTGACCAATATGGTATGTTACCCTATAAGAATGTTTTTGGGACTAAAAGCTGTGTTTGGGACAAACGCTGTGTTTTCAACGCTGATGTAGCCCAAGCTTTTAATCTTTGTTATTCACAAGTATTTTGATTGTAAGTACTTATTATTGACTTATATGTTGATCTCTTCTTGATATTCCGCTTCCAGTACGATAACTAAGTTCGTATTTTCCTTCAAATGTTCATCCTTAAATTTTTTTTTTCAATTATTTATTTAAATTAAATGATAACATCACAAACAGTAAAACTAGCCGATTAAATGAAAATAATAATTTGATTGAATTCCTCATTAAAGTTTTCTGAAGTGAATTAATTTTAATATTATCAAAACTGAATGAAATAAAAAGATTAATATCCTTTGTTGAAGTCATCACAAAAATATATGGTTTGATTCCAGTGGTTTCTATGATAATTTTGTCGTCCTTCAAAAATTATAAGAATCACTCACACACTAAAATACCAATAGACTGATTTAATGTCAGTCAGGAAAGTAGGTCTAAACAAGAAAGATTTTCTACCTTGTTTTTTGATGCTGAAATTAAATATTATGTTTTGAAAATATTTCAGTTAAATGCTAAATTTTGACTATGACGCATTTATTTTAATAATACTTTTCAATCATATGGTATCAGGGCTGTCACGTGGTTTGTTGGCGCCCGGGGCAAGATTTCGTCAGGCGCCCTACACTTGATATTTGCGCCCCCCCCCCCACCATCCCAAAAATCTTAACCAAAAAAAAACGGATTTCCCAAATTTTTTTTATTTTCGCTGTGCCGCGGCGCCCAGAAATTTCCAATTCAACAACCAAAACAAAACAGAATTTCCAATTCAAGAACCAAAAAAAAAACCAGAATTTCCAATTCAACAACCAAAAAAAAAAAAAAAAAAAAAAAAATTTACAAAAAAAAAAAAAAAAAAAAAAAAAAAAAAAAACAGAATTTCCCAAAAAAATTTTATATTTGTCGTTGCCGCGGCGACCAGGGCGATCGCCCTGGTCGCCCCGCCCGCGCGACGGCTCTGCATGGTATCTATATACAGTAGAGCCTCGATTATCCGCGAGCGGATGATCTGCGGTGCGGATTATCCGTGAGTGCCGCGAAAATTTTTTTTATTTACGAATCTCAAAAAAACCAATTTTAATCCAAGCCAACAACAAGGAAAATACAATAGGCCGTGCAGTGCGAAGGTCGAAAATTACTGACAAGTTTATTGTGCATCGTGATCCTATAGAGATTCTCGGAATTTGTGGATGCAAACATAGAGGAAAGGTTTTTGCTTTATCATACATATTTTAAAAATTTTACATATGTTTTTTGTACAATAAAACGTAGTTTTTAATGGTGAAATATTTTTTTTCGTTTTTCGTTTTTTCGTTTACACCTCATTTTTAGTCTTTTTTCGGGTTATCCGCGATTTTCGTCATCCGCGAAGCCCTTGCCACCCAATTCTGCGGATAATCGGGGCTTTATTGTAATTACTAGAATAAATAACACAAGAAAAGAAATTTAAAACATTAACAGGTTGAGACCCATTGTTTACTAAATGACAGCCACGGACAAGTTTCTCGCAAGTCAAAACCAAGAAAGTACCTTCAGAATATCAAACAAAAACAAAAAATACACATTACAAAGAAATTCTTGTATTGGTCTCCGACAGATTCGTGGCATTTTCTTTGGGCAATTAAATTAAAACTGCTAAAAAATACATAAACCCATTTAGAGGTTGATAAATTTAAGAGGTCAGAAATTAAAGACTTCATGTACGATATCGCTACTATTTTACTTGCTTAGGGAATTAACATTGTTTCATCGTTATTATGTTGTTTCTTTTTGTTTTCTAGTTTTAACATATTTCATTGTTTTGATGCAATAATTTTTGTTATTATCTTATTATGCATTAGATTTCGTTAGTAACTGTTATATTCTTTCCTGAGATTTCCTGTATTAAACAAGAATCAGACTCAAAAAAGGTGGTTTTTTTTTTTCCTTTTTAATTTTCAATTTCTTCGTTTTTCCTTTGATTTGTTTTGTATTGTATTATTTTGAACAATTAGAATCAAGTGATCGGATGTTACATTTTAAAAATAAATCCAATATTTCTAATATTAACACAATGGAGATAAATCCTAACTAAATTTTATTGTTGAAATAGACGCGAATAGTAATTTTAGTATATTTTTCATCAAGAAATACCCGAATTTTAGAGGAGAACAGAGGCCTTAGCCAAAAAACGCTTGGCTGGTATTTTGTTTCAGCTGTGACGTCACTTTACTTGAAATATTCCCTTGATCTAGGACTCTTGTATTCAGGTTATATTTAAGAAGATATAGCTTTTGACAAAGTCGTGGAAAATCACTAATTTACAGGTGATGTATTATACCTTTGTGTAAAAGTACAACAATCTTTACAACTTAAAAACTTTTTTAAGAAATCTCTTAAATCCGCAAAGGCATAAAGAATGGATAGAAATTATAAGACGAGACAAGAAATTGAGTCCGAAATCTACACTTTGTATCTGTGAGGAATAAATGTAAATAAAATGACTAACTTGAACGATTGCGATCTTTATTATTTTTTTTGAATTAATATTTTTAATTATTAGTTTATATAACGAAATCTACATTCCGATAAATCAGCGGTCGTTGAAAGCCACCTGTTCTCGTCTGTGCTTTAAAATTCAATAAGTGATATTATTAGGGGTTATTTTAAATAAGATTTTATTATTAAAACGATACTGTTACTGTTGAGCTCCGAAGTGAAAAGATGTTTAGTGCCAAGTGACGTTTGTCAGTTTGACTTCTGAGTTGTAAAACGAAGAAAATAACATTCATTATCCTTTTCTTTATTATTATCCTTATCCTTACTATTATCCTTCTAATATTTGGAATTATTTTTAATTAATATATCCTTACTAGGAAATTCAGAAATTAAATTGGATTTTAAAGAAACGATAGTTACTGTTTTCATTCACTTTGTATGAGAATGTTTCTACTGAAATTCATAACTAAACGATTTTAGAAAATAGTGACATAATTGATTATTTTTAAAATTAATCTTTTGATGACGTGATTCTTTGAATTAAATAGATTTCGTTTTAGAGCTATTGTGTAAATTGTAGTAAGAAGAAAAAAAAATCGAAGATGTTCGAACTATTTATTTTATACACACGGCATAATTTCAGGTATGTATTTCCCACATGTAGACAATCAAAATAGTTCATTACAACATATGTCCGGAAATGCTTCATTTCCGAGTTATGGCCTTCACAACATTGAAAATCACCGGAACGTTTTTCGTTCCGCCGGTCGTTGCCATTACAGAAGATGTTCAAAATGACCACCTCCTGCTTGAATACAGACCTCACATCGATGTCTCA
>JAFIDM010124776.1:57258-90944 GCA_023159025.1 Thereuonema tuberculata | reverse complement strand
ACGAACTCAATTAAAATATCCAAAGTACACGTAAAAATTTTTTATATATTAGAAATGATAATATCTTCAGATCTTCCAGGAGTTGGAGTAACATGGCCGATGAAGACCGAACCAGGTTCTTGAATTAGCGAGTAATGCTGTTCCTTTTTTACTCTTCGGAACCTTTTCGAATGAGCTAGATCTACCATTAACGTGTCGTCCCTCTTCCCATCCAAATAGAGACCTTGTAGTGGAAATTCGTCAGATTTACTACACAATTGAGTCATAACATTTTGTTTTTCTCTTCTTATTTTGTTTTTGTTTATAACATGGGAGACGTCAGAATCGGTTTCTTGGACTTACGACTCTTCACACAAAAACTTTGTTCTTCAATAAAAATAATCTGTTTATAAATACAGTAATATCTTGAGATACAAATGCCCCAACATACGATTTTGTTGATATACGACAAAAATTTTCTTATAATTTACGCCTCGAAATACGAAGATATTTTTGAGATACAAATAGCTAGTACAGCTAGATGTTGTGGATCTGATGCAGAAGAACTCACGACGGAGGAGCTGAAGAAGTTACAAGAGATGATGCACTCAGAGGTGATGCAGGAACTCAGCAGTGAGGAGGGGGTCGAGAAAGAGGAGGTGCTATCTTCACGTGAAATTCGTGATATCCTTGCTAAGTGGCAAGAAGTGTCCGATTTTGTTGAAAAGAGACACCCGGAGAAATTGTCTACAGGGAGAGCCAGTGCATTGTTCAATGACACGTGCCTTGCGCATTTTAGAAACATTCTAAAAAAGAGACAGAAACAGATCTCTCTTGATCGTTTCCTTTGGAAAAGACCACGTCTTACTGGCGATACACCCACTGCAACTGAGGCCAAAAGGGCCAGACGTGAGAGTGGCAGTGATAGTGATTAGTCTTAGTGTAAGTAAAAAAATAGTACATTTCGTAAAAAAAAATAGTACATTTCGTAAAAAAAAATAGTACATTTCGTAAAAAAAAATAGTACATTTCGTAAAAAAAAATAGTAGACTACATTTATATCATGCATACAATAAACATTGTATTTATCTTATATTAAATCTATATTTGTTTGGTATTTAAAGCATGTTAATTATTTTTTGGGGGGTAAATTCCTATCACTGGAACAAATTAATTCTATTTCCATTAAATTCTATGGGAAAAATTTATTTGATATACGATTTTTTTTATATACGACGATCGTCACGGAACGAATTAAATTCGTCTGTCGAGGTACCACTGTATTACTAATGGTCTAAAATAATTTGTTTTCAAACATTTAACCATGTATTCAATAAAAAAAAAGCATGTAAGTTGTTAGTATTTTTTTCTCTTTGAACTGTGATCTATTTTTATTTGTAATTTTTTTTCAAAATTTCATTAACTTTGAAGGTAATGTGAGACCGGAAGATATTGATGGATTTAAAAAATATTTAAACATTATTTTCTGTTGTTCTACTACAAAAGAATTTGAGCTATTACATTCGGGAAGAGGCTAAATTAAAATGTTAAAAATTATCGTAAAAATGTGAATTTTTTCCAACTTTCGGCAAACTTTAGAGTACATGCGCGAATGGAAGATATAAACCGATTTCATTTCTTTTTTTACCCCTTTTTAATCTCCCCAATTCGCAACTTTTCCGCGGTATTACGACTTGAAAAAAAAAATTTGAATTTTTTCGGCCTACCCTAATATGTATATCTATAAAAATAATAGCATTTATGGTATTAAACGTACAAATGAGCCTGCATTGATAGAGCAAATCTAAACGCTCTTTAGGGATTCGTCTAAAGAAGCATATGCATACATTAAAAAAGCGAATGATAACTATTATACAATACGGCGACCCACGATTAAGAGAAATTTCTTAATTCTCTTATTTTTTGGAGGGAAAGTAAACTTCACTTGCACCAGTGTAAAGAACCGACTATTAATGAAGAATCCATATAATAACAAGCTTTCAGTGTGACAGATTGTGTGAAAGCCTATGGATTGTTTACATAATTAGTTCATCCGCAATTATTAGATAATATCAATTTTTGTCTTGATTCCATAGACTCAACTGTATAAGCAGTGTCGATTGAGTTTGTTTGTTTTTGTTTTTTTTATTTTATTTTATTCTACCAATGTTTTTACATGCATTGCAATTGGATTTGATGGTTTTGTGGTTTTAAAACTTTGATTTGGGATCACCATCTGCACAATCGACTCTATCTTATTCTTGGTTTTCATTGACTTCTCTGATCTTTTAAGTAGGCTTATATCTCGTTGTTCTCTATAAACATTTGAGAATGGGCACCACTAGGGACTTCAACTTTGTCCAACGCGATGCCATATTCTATAATTTAAATTCTATGTTTTTTTTTTCTTGGACTCTTTTGAAAACCTTTCATTTTAATTCCATAAGTAGAAATTGTTTATCTCTGTTCATGTAGTAATTTAACTTTTTCTAACTTCATTTTTATAAAATTAAAACAATAGAATAGCCATAATACAATGTTAGATAATGAACATGTATGAAGTATAATAATAAGACAGCGATAACATATATGAAGTATTAAATTTTTTTTAGGTATTATTCATTCTATTGATATATAAGCCTTTAGATCGCATATTACCATAAGAATCAATGTTATGTCTACTTTCGTAGTATCGTGAGCTTCATGAAATCAGTAGCTCAGGTGTGTGTATGTAGTGTAGATGGAATATTAAGTACTAAATACCCATAGGCTATTAGACATCAAATATCCAAATATTTAAAAAATTGAATTTCTCGTAGATATTTTAAAAATTCTTCACATCAAAACCTTACCTTTAAAAAACCTTTTTTTATCCGTGATGTGAAGAATTTTTAAATATCCAAATACATAAACTAGATTTATCTTGTACTTATCCTCGTGTTTTCCATCCTCTAATTAAAAGATTAATGAAAATTTATTTAATCTTTTGTTTAATCTTTTATTTATATGTTTAAGAGTATTTTATAATGGTGTAACACTTAGGACCGAGTACATCAAGCCTCCATTACCTTTGATGGTTGCTGAAGCAACGATCAAGTGACATTTTCTGTGTACTAACGTTCGTGATGGGTTTAACAGCTGCCAAACCGCTGATGAGATGTCAAATTTTAGCAGCTGGGAAAATGGCGAGTTAAAATTGCGACTTTCAATAGAAAACTACTACAGCCCCCCCCCCCTCCCCCGCGGTCCACCGTTAAAGATGGCTGGTGTCGGCCTCGAATGAAACAGACTTCTGTGATTTTGACAATGAAGAAGCTGTATTTATTCCTATTAAATATTCCGAAAATAATGTTGAATAAGTTTACTTCCTGTGAAGATTCTTATCGGGACATTGCAAATATCGGCAATAAAAAATTCTGTCGACATGTATTTTTTTCTACTCCATGGAGGCTGCCATTTTGTAACATACTGCGCCTTTGCACAGACATTCGGAGGTGGCGTTCAATCACAGCCACTTTTATAAACACGTTAGATGTTCAGTAAATGACCATCAGTAAATGACTGACAATTCGTCGTTGGTGCACTGCAATTTCTATTTGACGGCCGGATAGGCACCAACGGCCTCACAACTAATGACTGCTTCGTTTGTTGGTTGGTGCACTCGGACCTTTAGCTTTTATTTTTGGAAACACATTCAGATGTCTTTGAATGTGGGTTTTAAAAAGATTCCTACAGCGTTTCAGATTTTATTAGGGGAAAACACACACACACACAAATATACAATCTGATTTGAGGTGTTTCATTCATCTACGAAATTAGATTTAAAATAATAAGAAGCAATTTCGAATCAGAGGAAGCAAAGTCACTCCATCAATTCTTAATATTGAGCTACAAAAATACGAAATTTATTTTTATCCTGAGATACTCCAATATTTTGTAACGTGTAGTTTTGTTACTGTCGAAAATAAAAATAAAAATAATAATAGAGTTTTCACCGTGCTACCAAAATAAAATTAAAAATAAAAAAAATATTACTTGAAATTCTCAAGTTCGACGGCTAGACAATTAAATGAAATAGTAAGTGATTTCCTGTCTGCGATTCCTGGGCCCATAAATAAATCACAGCAAAGGTTCCCATTTGACTTCTAAATGTCTAGAAAGATTACGCCTGATTGATTTATTTATTAAAATACCTAAAGCACCAGCTTAATTAAATATGTATCCAAATTTCTTAAGGTAATTCCCACTGGATTGCAATTAATCAGCTTAATGTCTGAGATAACTATGAAATGCATATATAAAGTTAAATGAATAATGTGATTGTTTGATATTAACTTTAAACGTTAAGATAAAGTGAATAAACAGGCAAAACAGATAAATATCAGTAAATACTAAAGAATATTTTATTCTTTAAAATGAGACAAGTAATAAACAATTATTTATATATTAAAATAATTAGATATATTTCTAATATTAAACTCTATCCTTTCAAAATGGATAAACATCTACCTTGTGTTTAAAACAGAATAACGTAATGATATGTTATCATATAAAGATATTACATAAATTTAACCCTTTTGAATAAACAATAACACTCCCTTTTATGAATTGCAATTCAAGGTAAAAATGTGTTTAAACCAATACTCCCGATGATCAGCTGTTCAACGTAACCTTCCCCCCTTTCTTGAGAGTTCAATGGCCTCTCCTAAAACTATTTCCAATACAAACACTCTTAAACACATAATGAATAAATGCTGAATAATTGTCTATTAAAACATACATGTAAAATATCTAAACAAAATTAAAGAATAATACTTTCAAATAATTGAACTTGATTATACTAAACAACGTCTTTTCTCCTTTTCTTTGAGTTTAATAAAACACTTAAGAGTTCGTTTCTCAATCCTGACTCAAAGTTCGTGAATAACAGCTTAGGATGAATTCACACAAAATAGTTACACAGATTTACTGTGTTGGTACTTTTCTCAGTGTCAAAGTTTCGTTTCAGTTAAACACTTCTTTAGTTTTCTTTTAAAAAGTCCTAAATAATTCTGCTAACGAAATTAAAATGTTCTTTCTTTATTCAAAAGTCAATTTCGTCTACCTTCAGTCTAATGTCTTAACTATCACTGATTCACTTGTATTAGGAATTTCATTCCCTTACATACGATAATGACTTTCCCACCAAATGTGATTAGAATCGGTTGATTCTAAACTTTCCCTCGTCTTTACGACTGCCAAAACTTTAGAGTTTAATTCGTGTTGGTTTCTTCTTCCTTTAGCCATTTTTTCTCTTGCACAGGATTGTCTGGGTTCTAGTACGGGAAATTGAACCTTTTCTCGTCTTCCGGTGCTAATATTTAAAAGATTTTTACTTACAACATGTTCGTCTCTTGTGCAGAACGTCTACCCTTCATCTCCTCGGCGAAAAGTCGTCCGTGGTCTTCCATAACTTTCGTGGTTCGGATTCCCCGGCTGGCGGATTCGTAGCAACCAATTCATCACAGGAACGCTCGATACATCATTCGGACACACTTGCGTCTGTTGGTTGGACCCAACTTCATAATGTTCGTAGGACGAAAACTGCACCTGAACTTAGCGTTTGTAGACAATACACCTTTCGTTTTTAGAGCAATGTAGCGTCCACTCTGACATCTTGGTGTTGTCTCGTCGGCGAGTCGAAGTAAAGTCTCTGACGAATAAAAAACTACTGTCTCTTCACATTATCCACATTCCCTCCGAACTGACCTTTTCTAAGATTTTACCAATGGGGTGTCATTAAAAGTTCACGTGACCCCATGACCCCCAAGCTTTGCACTCGGCACTTCGTGACGTATTTCTATTTTAAAACCGAAACTTTATAACTAAGGCTTTATGAGAAAATAAGAAGAATGATTTTCCCACGGTAAACTTCTACTGGATTGTTCTTCCTCAAAAATTAACTCTAATGAAATACACCATTTCTACACAAAACATCTTAAACATTTTTATAATAATATATAAATACACACAAATAATAAAACACCAACATTTCGATTGATAATTCAGCACAACAAATATTTCTTTTATGAAACACAAAAATTCACGTTTAAACGTTATGTTTGATTAAATAACTTCTCAAACCTAAATTACACTACAATTTCAAAAGTTTTGATCCTCAACTTCGAAGAATACACACCTTTAAACAAATAATACTAGCTCTATTATTCCACTGCAGGTTTAACCATAATGTAAAAACAACACTTAATTAATTAATTCTTTTCGGGACAAATATATAATCAAAAGAACAAAACAAAATTAAACTTTGCATTGCGGGCCCCACAACTACATGTACACAAATAATTATTATATATGAAAATTACTCGTAAATTACCTAATGATTTACTGACACCCAAAAAGAAAAAAAAAATTCGCCTGTTTATTTTAGGGTAACATTCACTCCGTGACAATTTGTAAACAATCAACTCAGATATCAAATCATCACAAACAAGTAATATTATACTAATAAACTTCACTTAACTTCAGATTGTTGATTTGAGCTTTATTTTGATTTCAGATTCAATGGACCCCGCAGTTTTATAGCCAAAATATTTTCTTACACGCAGATCGTCACATACTCTATTACTGAGATCCCCTGATGGATTTATTACATTATTTATTAGAAATTAGAAAAAGATAGGAAGCTAAATTTCATTATTACATTCCGGTTGTTAGTTATAAATTTATGTGGAATTTTATTTCTAATAAATAATGTATTTAAGAAAAAATGATAAAATCCTCCTTAGATTTAAAACTAACAACCGGAATCTAATAATGAGATTTAGCTTCCTATCTTTTTCTTTATGTAAAACAGAAGTTCTTGAAAGGAAGACAGAATTCAGCTTGTCAAGCAATCTCGAAGCATTTGTATTGAAATTCTTACATGCATAGATGTGTCCATATAAAGTTTTTCTTAGATTCGCCAGTATAGAAACACTTTTGTTGTAAACAAGGTACCTTGTAAATTCTTCCATACGAATCCCGTTTCAGAGGACCTCTGGTACAATTAAAATAAAGTTTATGCTTTAAACTAAATGTTGGAACTATGTGTGTGTTTCGGAATATTCTCTTTACTGTGTTTCCGTTGTGTGATGAAAGATAATACAATATAACTATTTTTACTTTTTATGGAGTTGTTATTAGATTGAGGTTTGTGAATGTCTGAAAAAAAAATTTAAAAGATTTTTTAATGTAATGAGAAGGATAATCATTGTTAAGAAGTACATTATTTACTATTTTTATTTCAATATTAAAATCAGCAAGAATAGAGGAATACATGAATGCTGTAGTAAACATCATTATTATGATATTAAATTTAAAGTTTCAGGGAGTGGCTGAATGATACTTTAAAGTTCTGCCTGAGGCTGTCGGTTTCCTATAGCATGATGAGTTTAGAGAAGAACCCGCTCTTCTTATCAATACGTCCAGAAAAGGAATGCGTTATTCAGGGTCTTCCTTTTCTATAGCAAACTGCAATTCCTTCAAGTAACTATTGAATTTATACATACATTCTCAGGGATGTCATGATAAACAATAAAAAGGATAATATCAATATATAGTTTGGAAAACAAACTGCAAAGTATAGTAGATTCTCCTTTATATTCAATGAATTGTATGACTATATCAGTGGCACAGCCGGAAACGGCCACTCCTATAAATAAACCTCGACTTTGTTTGTAAATTTTATCTCGAAACATACAAAATTGATTATCTATAATAACTGAAAATAAATCCTTAAATAAATGACTACTTAATTAAATTAAATGACTTAGTACTTGATTCAAAAGTTTAGTCATTTAATTAAGTAGTCAACAGTTTCAAATATAATATCTTGAGTTAGGGAAGTGAAAAGATCTGTAACATCAAGAGAAAACCTAATGCTATCACTCCTAATCTCAAGAGCTCTTAAATCTCTTACAAGTTGTTGTCCACTTTTTACGTATCCTGTACTTAACTTAATAAAGTGTTTAAGGCTATTGTAAATGAATAATGAACATTTTTCCAAAGGGGAATTGCGACAATTAATAATTGGTCTAGCTTTGTAATGACCATTGGCATGTTTCGTTTTATGTATTTTTGGTAACATTTTTAATGAAGATAAATTGCCTACTTCGACTCTGAACTCTTGGGATTGTGTTTAATTAACTTATGTTTTTTTTTCTTTAATGAGTTTATATCAGAAGTTCTTTTTTATAATCTCAGTCTCATTTAAATTGTTGGTTACTAGTTGATAATTGTCCATTTTATAATAAATGATAATTAACTAATTCATTACAGTCATTCACTTTAAAAACGAGAGTAACGTCACCTTTATCTATTTTTGTAACATAAATGGAATCGTCTTTTCTGAGTTGAGAATACGTATGTTTTTCAGATGAAGGTTACTGTGTATTTAATTTTAGTTAATAATAATATGAGTGAAACTTAAACGCATCTTGTCTTTTTCTTCGTTAGGCTTGGAAATTAGATCTTGAAGCTTATTTTGAGAAAGACATGCTGTCTAACATGTCAAAATGTCTTCGTCAAAATTAGCTACAAGATAAAAATAATCTATTTTTGCGTCGTTTATAAATTAAATTGTTCAATAGTAAGACCAATATCAGAAGCATTAATGACCCAGTTATTATTATAGCATTTGATTCGTGGCCACTTTTTCAAACTTAAACTTGTGAGTATTCATTTATGTTTAATTTTACAATAATGAAATTGATTTAAATATTTCTTATTATCCAAGTTTAAAACCGAAAAATAATAATCATGATATTGTAAACATTGATATAAAAATTGAGATAAATGCTGTAATTCTCTAACCAAACTACGTGATTTTAAATGTAATATATCTAATTGCAATGATAACAACTTTAATTGTTATAAAGACTATTTATGTTTTTTTTTGAAAAGGAGGTTGAAAAATTAGAGATCTCGGAGTTAAACCATTCTTTTTAGACGCTAAAGTGAAAATTAATTGTCATCGGGTGAAAGCAATCTTCTGATTGATAAAGAAAAATTTATTATTACAGTTAAACCTCCACTAACGGACACTCCCGAAAAGCGGACACCCCCCAATAGCGGACAATTTTGCAGTCCCCAGTCCATTAAAATAGACGTTTCCATGTCTTGACCTCCGATTAGCGGACACTCCCAATAACGGACAACATTCGACAGAAAATGAACGATCTTGTGTTGTTTTTCCAAAGCAATAGAATCAGGCTACAGTAATACTTAATTTTGTCATTATTTTAAGTAAGACTAATGGATTAGCATTCATTTAAAAAGGAAAATAGTAAACATTTTGCAATTGTTCATATTTTCTATTAGGCAATGTTAATTGTAGAAATTTAAAATTGTACGTAATTTTTCATTAAATGACATGCTGTAAGCTAAAAAAATAAAAAAAAAAAAGATAGTTCTCCCCAAAAGCGGACACCTCCCAATAACGGACGAAACTTTCGGTCCCGTGACTGTCCGCTATTCGGAGGTTTCACTGTATTAGAAATTTTATTGTCATTTATTTGTGTTCTAATACAGGAGAAAAAGAACATGCTTAGTAATAGTTGAGGTATATTATAATGTTGGTACCCGGGCTAGCTCGGCTTTGAAAGAGAGAAGCCTGAAAATTAGGAATAAGGAAAGAAAAAAAAGTTTCTATTGCCTCGATGATTGCTTGGCATTCTGATTTATGTAAGCATTGTCCTTCTTTCAAGGTTGCTTCTGTTTTACGTAAAGAAAAAGATAGGAAGAAAAGAAAAATAATTGAGTCTTTTTTTATTCAATTAACCGACTCATACAAAACCCATTTATTAGACATAAGCATGAAGACATATCTTCTGAGTATTCCCTTACAGAACATTCTGAAAAGATGTGGCAGAAAACAATGAGCGAGAATCCAAGACCTAGACAACAAAAACAATAAAGGATCGTCTGCTACTGCTGATACCCTATGCCGATGAAAGAGGTCTACACAATCAGATGACAACTATAATCAGATGACATGATTCGCCGCAACCATACGCAGCCACGGACTTACCGGCAACCAGTGGGCACCACAATCAACGATCCATTAGATCCCCACAGCGTTCATTGGTTCACTCTATGTATGAATAATTATTTTTGGTTTTCTGACTATATAAGCGTGTTATTCGTTTAAGATTGTATTACGCTGATAATGAGGACCTTGTAGTCCTTGAAACTGGCCGGTGTGTATTTTCTAAAAATGTCAATTATATCTTTAAACTTTTTGTGTTTCGATGTTCTCTTTTTTTAAAAAAACTTTTAAGCAACATTGTTAAAAATAATGAATGAATAAACATAATGAATGTAGCTATCGTTTCTTTAAAAGCTAATTTCATATCTGAATTTTTTACCTAAGAATATATTAATTAAAAATAATTTCAAAATAATAAAGATAATGAATGTTAATTTCTTCGTTTTACAACTCTGAAGTCAAACGGACAAACGTCACTCTACACTAAACATCTTTACACTTCGGAGCTCAACAGTAACAGTATCGTTTTAATAATGAAATCTTCTTTAGAATAACTAATAATATCACTTATTGAATTTTAAAGCACAGTTGATTAATCATTTTTGTTTTACAAGACCTACGATGTTAGACGAGAACAGGTGGTTTTCAACGACCGGTATAAATGATATAAATGTTTAAAATTAAACAAAAGGATATCGAATTCTATTCTACGCAAGTTTTGTCTTGCATTGCAGTTGGATTTTATCATTTTGTGGATTTAAAAAAACTTTGGTTCCTTCTTCCACATCGACTTCAACTAATGCATGATTTTCATTAACTGCTTTCTTCTTTTTAGAAGGCGTGTATCTTCTTGTTCTCTAGGAACATTGGAGAATGAGGCTGCACGTGAACCTGCACTTGATGGCACTTAATATCACTTTCCTTATATTTTTTTTTCTTTTTATTGGACTCTTTTGAAAAATCTTTCATTTTAATTCCATAAGTAGAAATGTTTAATCTGTAATGATGAAATAACCAAAGTTAAATAACTACACTTTTCTAACATTAAAACAATAGAATAGCCATAATACAATGTTAGACATGAACATATACGAAGTATTAAATTTCTTTTCAGGTATTATTTACTCTATTCATATATAAACCTTTAGATCGAATATTACCATTAGAATAAATCTTATATCTACTTTCGTAATATCGTGAGCATCAAGAAATCAGTTGCTCTAGGGTTTGTATATAGTGTAGGCAGACTGATTAAGTATTAAATACCCATAGGCTAATAGATATCAGATACCCAAATACATAAAAGAGATGATAGATAGATCTATCTAGTAATAGATAGATCTTTTAGTTTCTATTCTTAAATTTTGTTTCAATAGTATTCATTGTTATGATGATTTTCGATATAATATGTCAATAGAATAAATAATACCTGAAAAGAAATCCAGTACTTCATGTATCTAATCACTGTTCTTTATTTGTCTAATATTGTATTATGGCTATTCTATCGTTTTAATGTTATTTAACTTCTGATATCTCTATAATGAAAGAAAAAAAAAATTCCCTTCTTAAAATAAAAGCCTTTTTTAAAAGAGTTCGAGAAACACACACACTTTATGTATAGCCTATTGCTTATATCAATCGTTCATTTGTCTCCTCGTCTTCATAAATTTTGTTTAAAACGGAAATTAGCCAAAATACACAATCAAACGAAAGCATCGGCCATTTTGTGGGTCAACTGGTGCGTTCGTGTTCTTATCCTCGGGTTCTTCTCCGGTGGATTTGGCATCAACTCTGACGTCTTCAGCTCAACTGTTCACCGTCAACCATCAACTATAGTTGACCAATCCGAACACAATCTTTGTCTGTCTGTATTCGATCCATCACTTCTCATTACAAGCCGTAAATCCTCTAATTAAAAGATTAAATAAAATTTATTTAATCTTTTGTTTAATCTTGAAATTATTATATTTTAAGAGTCTTTTTCACTTAATGTTATATCACACACGTATTTTTATCCTCTTGAATATTTGAAGCTATTTCATTAATTAATGCTGATTAATTAATGGGGAACAGAAATGGAATTTGTAGTCTTTGAATGTGGATTTTAAGAAGATTCCTACAGCGTTTGAGAATTTATTAGGGGAAGAAACAGACACACAAATATAAAATCCAATTTGAGGTGTCTCATTTACCTACGAAATTAGATTTAAAAATAAGAAACAGTTTTGAATCACACGAAGCTTTTCTTGAGCCACAATAAGACAAAAGTTTTTTTGTTTTTTTCTGAGATACTGAAATATTACTAAACAGTCAATTCAGATTGTTAAATTTAGCTGTATATTGATTTCAATTTCAATAGATTGCAATTTTATAGCGGTATATTACATCCTTAATTTTTGAATCCTAAATTTCTTAACCACTTAATGAGTTTATATATTTTTTTATGAGTTTTTATTTACGCATAGAAAATGAGACTTTCGGAGGTCAACACATGAACTTCTTTATTTTATTTTTAATATGTATTTTTTGGTTTTGTGTGGATATTAATCTTATTATTTAATTCAGTTTTGATAATATTAAAATTAATCCACTTCAGGAAACTTTAATAAGCAATTCTAATTAAATTATTTTTTTTTTGTTTCATCGACGAGTTTTACTGTTTCTGATGTTTTCATTTAATTTAAATAAATAATTAAAAATAAATTTTAAGGAGGAATATTTTAAGGAAAATAGGAACTACTTCTTGATTAATGTACTGGAAGCGGAATATCAAAAAGAGCTCATCATATAAGTCAATAATACGAACTTACAATACGTTACATGTATGTGCCAAAGATTAAAGATTTGGTCTACATCAGATTTGAAAACACCACGTTAGTTTAGCCCCCAAACATTCTTATAGTGGTAAGATAAAGGAAAGTGCACCTTGAAGGACTGAGCGTTGCCTACACTCGAAGACCAGCACTAAAATCTGTCAAAGTGATCCACTAGGTGTCTTAACCAAACCGTGGTGGAGAGATGGGTAGATGTGAAGGTGGGTAAATTATTATGACATTTAGAATCAAGGCAATTAACTATTAATGCTAATAGCCAATTAGCATTTCCTAAAACTCAACTTTGAATGAGTACTAATTTTACTTATTACTAGAATTTGCGAGATATTTCGTTTTAAAAAAATTAGTGCTCTTAAATAAGAAAGGAAGGAGCAATTCTTAAAAATATTATCTTTTTCTTTCAAAAGAATTAAAAGCCTAAAATGCCAAAATATACTAAGAAAATAATATGTCCATTTTGTAAGTTTAGTTGTTGTTTTCAATATTGATTTAGAAATTAAACATTGGAGTATAACAATTAGATTAATCCATTTACTTCTTAAACTGATTTGTGCGGTTCCATGTAATAGAATTGATCTTCAAAATCGAATTTATTATTTTTATCAGAAATGGAGAATTTCTAGTGTTTGAATTTAGAAAACAGCATAATTTAAAAGTACTTGTTAAATGTTAGGTTTATCTTTTTCAAAAAAGAAAATAAATAAATAAATAAAAAGTGAATTAATACAGAAATTTGAAAATTTTATATCCTTTACGTGTGTGAGATCAATTATTTAAAATAATGAAATATTAATAAAACACATTAATGTAGAATTAAAAATTTTTGTATTAAAATTTTGATAAAAATAATAAAAATATATACAATACGAATTATTTAAAAAAAGTCAATGGACTGTTTCAAAGGCACATGGCCTCAATCATCAGAAAAACGGTATAATAATGGTGATAACATGTTTATATAATGATTTTTTTAATTTAGGCAATTTTTAGTCCTATCATATGGTGGATCTTGAATGGCTTTGCAGTGATTCAGACGTTGTCAGCGATGATTCGTTTCGGGTAGTCAATTATTCCTGTTTAGAGGTGTTTGATGACTCTTTCACCATATAATGTATAAACAGTAAATAGAGAAAATCAGGGAAACTTACCATTTGTACAAATATATTTATTAATAAGAGTTGGTCAAGTGTTCGACAGAAGTTGTTGTTCCTATTACAACATCTGTATGTCATTTGTATTAAACTGCATGGTTTATGATTCTTTTTCAACCGGTGTTTGATTAATTTGTCTATTCTGTTTATAGATTGATAGAGGAAGATATACACACACATACAAAGGTGATTTGATGAACTTCAATTATCAGGAAAGTTAATTTATTAAATTATCACATTTGATCTCTGATCATGATCAAGGGAATGAGGATCTTGGTTTGTAGTTTGGGAAGTATGGTACAAAACTTGCAGGTGTTAGCCGTTGCTCATAACGCTGGCCATTCCATGTTGGTCAATACCTCATTCCAGTTCGTTCACCATATTCTCACAAGGCACCGAATGAAGGCAGGGAATGGACACTAGGATATTGTTCCTGTAGATTTCTATAAGCTTTAAAAAGGGAATTGAAGCCTCCCCTCACATTTAATACAAAACCAAGGGGTAGCCTATGTCGCATATTGTATATAGTTTGTTTTATATAATTATAATATATGAAATTTTATAAGTAATATTTTAATCCAAGTTTTCTGTAATTAATTCCTTTGTAACTTTAAGTAAATTTGAATAAAAGCAATACATCTAAACGATTTTGCCTTTTGTACAGTTTTTGCATAGTTTAAACTACAATAAAAAGAAAACAAATGAAAATTATTTAAAAGAATATTAAAGGTTTCAGGAAGAATTAGAAAATAAGTGGGTGTTTTCGATTGACCTGTGACATTGTCTAACATGCGGGATCATCATCTAATGTAGCAGTATTTGTTTTGATTGCTTATGATATTTACTGTAAAATACTGTAATTATTTATAGATAAAACAAATAAAATAATTCAATAAAAATAAAGTTAACATACAGCTGTTAAATTCAAAACTATAAATCACTAAAGGATTTGCAGCCTGAGTTCTCACGGACAGGAATCTGAGACGACCGTTTCTGCCTTATTAGGCGTCCTCAGCCAGACCTCCCCTCAGCGTTCAAAGGTTAAGGATCCCACCTAATCTATCGAAATTGATTCTCTTATCAACAATAAAATGGAAAAAAAAACCATGTTTATTTGAGACTGTAATCTAATAGTCCCATTGATGACAGCTCAGGGTAGAATTCCAATATCATGGTGCATTTTGATTTTCGTTTTTTCAAATATATAATTGTTTTCAGCAAATACATACTACCTGGAATTCAGCTTTTCAGTTTAATGATACAAAGGTACATCAAATATCGTCCCACTTTTGTTTTTTTATATTAAAGTATCTTTTGTTTTTCGATAGAGAATTAACCAATCATGACAGTTAATCAGAAAAATATAGCTTTGTTATAATTTCATTAGAAAATCTACTTCACATAAACTGAACAGAAATGAAAGCACAATCTTTGAAACAACATAAAATCTGACATTGCAATTTTTTTGTGCCTATCATCGTCCCCGGGAGGGATATTTGGAAAATGGAAAGAATAATGTAACTAATCATCTAAACAAAACGTACAGATATAATTATTTCCTGTCATGTTGCTCCAACCCGCGTGTTCACATGTGGAACTTTGGGTGTCTTTGCCACCTTATCCATTTTTTGCCACGTTGGCCTTTGAAATATTTACCCTTACAATATGGGCACTCAGCATCTTGTTCTTCATCACTGTCGCTTTCAAAGAAATTTCAAGGGCAGGAGTAGATTTTTTAGGAACTCTTTTCAAAAACAACTTTAGCCATTTTAGATTAACGTTTTTTCGTCTGTGAGAAAGGATGTTTTAGGTTGTTACTTAATTTTACTTGCGACTAGAGTTTGCGAAATATTTCGTTTTAAAAAAAAATTTAAATTTAATGTTGCGAAACAAAAAAGAAAGGAAAAATTCTTAAAGATGATATTATCTTTTTCTTTCTGAAGAATTAAAAGCTTAAAATATTCTACAATAACTACTAAATATTATTTAGAATAATAGGGAGACTTTTCGGGAATCGTTGTTTGTAACAATTGAAATTAATCCGATTTAGTCACGTGAAGGAAGGATGGACAATTGATCTCCTTTTTCTATTCTTAAAACTATAATATTTTTACAGTTGGTTGTTATCAGATATTATAGTATGCGTTTTGCGTTTTACAGTTTAAAAATTTAATAATAAAAAGAGATTTTAGCGAATAACGATTTTAGAAAGTAGGTTTTAAGTTCTTTCACTAACTTATTTTGCCGTTTAGAAATAGACGAACAGTTAAAACTAAACACAGTAAAAACTAAACAGAATAAAAACGATCGGAGTAAGACTAAAAAACAAAGAACATAAATAAAATAGCCAATTAGACGATGGATTTATATTTTTACTTATCTAAAAGTTAAGTTAAAAGAAAGAGAAAAAAAAAACCTACATTTCGTGAATGAAATTTTATTCTGAAGACTTCAATGTAATTATTTATAATGTAATTTCCTTCGTTCTTCAGAAGTTTCGGAAAACAAAGAGTTCGTTATGGAGAGGTATTTGCCGAGTCTTTGAAAAAGAAATTTAGCTTCTCAGAAGCCTTTTTGTTATTCAGGTATTCGTTGGATAGTATTTTAGTATGTAGTTTTACTGTGTTCATTTTTTTTACTTTACAAAACTGTGGAAGCCACGTTGTTTTAATGAAGAAAAACTTAATTTATATGTTGTTTTATTGATATTATACACTGTGAAACCAACTATCATTTTGCGAATTTCAATTGCAAAACCACTCATCGCCTCACTTTGCTAATATCAACTATTTGGTCTTTGTAAACATTCAAGCGTTTGTGAATGTCGATGGGTGATATTTTTTTCCGCGTCAAGCAATTCAATTACACACCTTTACTTGATACGCACATCTTCGTCAGACGCCATTTTATTAGGATATCTATGCTGCCACCTGGCTCACATCAGTAACATTAAACAGATATTGGCGTGAAGGTTCAAACTGCACTGCCAGACCACCAACAGTTGCTTCTATGATCATGGGCAAACATAAAAAAATAAGAGGCATTAATTTCGGAGCGACCCTCATAGTTGTTGAGTTTTTGTTAGCGACGAAAGACTACGGACAGCCAATACTTACTTTGATTAGAAATCGCGTAGTAAAACGTTTTATTTTAATTCACTGACACGTAATACACTCATTAACAAAAAAAAAAACGACGAACCTAGAAGGAGTTGTCCGATGGAGACAAAAATTGGTGAAGAGGAAGATTATGATTAGAATAGAAAAATGATTAAAATTTCAGACAAATTGAATGATTTATTTGAGAGTTACAGAGTTACAAATTAACGAGCTCAATAAAGTATTGACCCACCTCTGCCCTGAATGCAAGCTGCCACACGACATGGCACAGAGTGATAAAGCTGCCTGATGGTCTCCTGCGGTATTTCTTGCCAAATTTGCTCCAATTGTCGGGCTAGGTCATCCACATTCCCTGGTGAATGCAGTCGCCTTCCCATCATATCCCAGACATGCTCGACTGGAGAGAGATCTGGGGATCTGGCTGGCCATGGAAGTGTTTCACAATCTGCAAGACAGGTCATAGCAACACGTGCCCTATGTGGTCTGGCATTATCTTGCTGAAAAATAAGGCCAGGGTACTGCAAAAGGAAGGGTAGCAAAACAGGTCTCAGAATGTCGTCGACGTACCACTGTGCTGTAAAGGGGTGTACGCACTTCAGCGTCTGCGTTGTGTTTATGTAAACGTCTTATATCCGTCATCGGCAAAATCAGCGCGCACTTTGTCGCTCACAAGTTAACGGCAAGCGGAAACGGAAGTAGACCGAAAGAGGAAACGGAAATTCTTCTACGTCATTATGGCGGCATTTCAATTGTTCAACATGAACCTCCACGAAGATCAGCGACTTTTCATGGCCATGCATTTATTTTGCTTGGCCTTGAAACACAAAACCAAACAGAAGATGTGGATGCGTAAAATATTGAAGAAGAGAGATCAGCTCGGGAAATTTAATTTATTAGTGCAGGAGATGCGTTTTAATGTAAGTAAACGCTTTAAAAGTTATAAATGACGATCAATTCCAATTTCTAATTAAATGAAGAATGAATGCATTAATTAATATCTTTCACGGAGTATCTGCCATCGTTTAGCGCATTTTTGGGCTAATAAAACATTGCAAGAACATGGATGGCGATCACAATTGCTAATATTCCGTTTTCCCGGCAAAATTTGTATCAATGCTCTCGGATTGGCTGTTGCTTAACACACACACTCCGATTGGGTAGCGCTACCTTTGATATTGATTTACATGCAAAAGGTGAAATCTCTTTACAAAGGTGAGATCTGCACATTCTGACGCATAGCATTAATTTATTTCAGTAAAAATATTGTTTATTTTCGAAAAATAATCTCCTCAATGTGATAATTCGTAATAACCTTCGATCCCAACGAAGCGGTGAACAAAATGGCGCCGGCGAACTTGCTTTCGATCTTCAAAAGTTGTTGGAATACGTCAGTGCTCTGTGATTGGATGTTGCTCACACACAAGATCTGATTGGCTGGCCTTACGTCTGAGGAGACGCTTATGTTCGTTCATTTCAAGATAAACTTAAACTGAGACGTAAAAGCAATTATCTTACATAAACTTAACGATTGACGGAGATAAACGCTGAAGTGCGTACACCCCTTAAGTGTGCCGCTAATGACGACAAAGGGGTCCGGCTATCAAGGGAAATGGCACCCCAGACCATAATTACTGGTTGAGGGCCTGTGTGGCATGCAATAGTGAAAGCAGGATCGGCACGCTGCCCTGGGCGTCTCCAGAAACGTCAGTGAGGATCATCAGGACACAATTGGAAGCGGGATTCGTCGCTAAACACTATATGTCCCCAGTAAGCATCATTCCAACCGGATCGAGCCAAGCACCACTGTAATCTGGCTCGACGGTGTGCAGACGTGAGTGGCAGGTGGCGCAGCGGTCGGTATGAGTGTAGATGTCGCTCTCTCAGCCGTCTGTGAATGGTCATGGTGGACACTCGTGTGCGGGTCGCACGTCTGATGGTTGATAACGATGATTCAGGCGCTGTGACAGCTGATCTGACAATCACTCTATTCTCCCGCTCTGCTGAGGCCCTAGGTCGACCACTACCTTCATGACGCTGAAATCTGCCATTGTCCACCCATTCCTGCCAGCATCTTCTATTCGCCGCATCACTTCAACCCATACGACGAGCGATTCTCCGATTTGCCCAACCTGCCTCTTTCAATCCAACGATACGACCTCTTTCAAACCCTAACAGTTGCACGTAATGAGCTGGAATCCTGCGGCGAGGCATTTTTTCAGTCGTTGAAAGGTATCCTAACTCGCAATGCAACAGAAATTGTGACCATCAGGTTGAGAATCGCTTCTTATATACACTTGCTGAGTGCGCAGTTCCGATGCGCTGTAGCTCTCGCTATTGATTCATTGGACACCAAAGTTTAATCATTTGCATGGGCGGTCCCAATGTCTTTGCATACAAAATTTCATTAAAATCAGACAACTCCTTCTAGGGGCGTCGTTTTTTTTTTTGGTAATGAGTGTAATTAAAAGTATTAGAGCACAACCGTAATAACACAGCTATCTAGCAAACGAATACAAATATAATTTCGGTTTCCATCTATATTATGATTTAGTGTTGTTCACTAATAAAGAACATTATAAATATTTCGAAAAGATTGGTAGTTATTTCAATTTAGAAATTATATTTAATAAATGGAAATGCAAACAAATAAATTGCTGTCATCAATTTAAAACATGTCTTAATAATTTTTATTAAAAGACTGCTTCGTTGAATGAACAATATAAAGCATATGATGGAAAGGCCAGGAATGGAATGGCATGTGTCTGGAAGCATAGGAATTGATTCATTGTGTACAGAGGAAGGAATTTTCTCCGTCTCCCAACATCCAATTCTATTAATAGCAGAGCTTTCAGCTGGCACTTGCATTTCTTACCATGGTATTTAATGTTTATTTGCACGAAACAGTTAATATCAAAGGTTATTTAAGATAGAAAGTTTGATCCCCCGAGAAAACGATTTTTATTGGTTAGCGCAATGACGTCACCTGGATGCAAGGCTGGATCGCAGAGCACTCGGATTTTTGTGTAACACCCAATAACTATTTCTAACTCAAAAGTATTTAAATTTTCTCCCGAATTAAATATTATTTTTTATCAGTCACTTATGATAATTTAGAAAACAATTGGAAAAAATAATAAGATTAAATTTTATCTCTAATGGTAACACAAATTTACTTACCTTAAAAAATATCTTTGTAAATATTTTCTTCATATATTTAAAAGAGAAAGATTTCATTGACAAAATATCGTATCTAATTAAGAAAAAGTTTCCACTGATAGGAAATTTTTTTTCCTAAAGTTTTTTTAGACTACGGTCATCCCTTAAAGAATGTAAATTTATAAACTCTCTTTCAATGAAAATGCAGGAAAATTCAACTGAATGAAACTGTTGAAAATAACCCAGGTTCTGAGACCTATCTTTTTTTTTTTTTTTTTTTAAGATTGACACAAATTAAAGTGTGTATAAAATATCGAAGATGAATTATTAAATAAAATCTTTAAAAGTTCACAGACATAATATCATCTTTACTATTCAATGCATAGTAAATATCATAAAACATTTTGTTTTTAATTGCGGACAGGAACTTAAAAGGAACTTAAAATTATGTTAAACATATTTACAACGAGCAATTTAATTTATGAATATTTTAAACATAATTTTAATGTTTGTATGTTGAAGTTCCTTTGACCATTTAAATCAACAATTTATTACAACACACGTAAAATTTCACTTATTTTTACAGAATAAAAAATAAAAAATCACGAATTTCATCAACTTTTTCCTTTGCTTTCGCGCAGTTTGAGCCACACATCAAGGATTAACTCTGCTGATGATTCCTAATACAAAACAGCTGTTCAGGATTCCCGTTGATATTGGCTTAGTGTGCGAAGACATATTTACTGTCCAGTTGTGATTTTTTCATGATTTATGAATTTTTAAGGAAGTTTTACGTTTTCATTTTTTTTTTTTTTCAATTTCTTTGCTAGCATTTTATTTCTCTAATTTCCATTGGTCTTTATTAAAAACGAAGTCAATCTAGTTAAAAACTAATTTTATTTTGTAATATTTGATGAAAATAACAATGAAATTTATCATTTCTGTCCCAGTATTATCTTTGAAAAGTTCCTTTTTTCGATTGATTTATTTATTTTAGTGTCAGGCCGCTTATGAATTTACTATTTCAAATATTATTTAGCTAATTTTCAAAACATTATTTTTTGGAATGATTTGTATTAAATTATACGTGTAAATCAGCAGAGTAAATATTACTGCTCACTATCTTCTATCAAATAACACCAACACACAGAAATCTTTTACAGATTTAATTCGATGATAAAAGATATAACTAGCTTGTTAAACTCAAGCCTACAAATAATTCACTTTTTTATGAATATTAAAAATGAATGTCACTAAATCAAAGTTCTTGGCTTCATTTTACAGGTACTTGCTTTCAATCAGCAACATGACTTCGGACAGCAAATTATTTCATAAAACACATATAAATTATAATTTGCTAAAGTTACTGATCACTGGAATTATAGTTCACCTCTTTTCTCCGACGACTTCACATGCGTGCAGTCACAAAAGTTCTAGTTGAGGTGCTACACGACAGAAATCATGAAAAAACTGCAAATTGTGATAAGAATATGCCCTTTGGTGAGAATGTACTTTATGGTTATACAAGGAAAATATAAGATGGGGAGGCATTCCCCAAAGTGACTAAATTTCAAAATGGCGGCTATGTTTCAAAATGGCTACCCGTTTTGGTACACATCATGAGTGCTGTATATGATTTCTATGTTTTTCAGTCAAGGATTTCATTTTTCATGTTCAAAATAGGTTGAATGTTAATGTAAATGCTTTTTTTTTTTAATTTTCGCACAAAAGGTTACACACAAAATATATATACTTTTAATATACCCGTAAGCACACCAAAAATGTATTAAGCATAGATGTATTAAATGTAAATGTATTTGCACAAAATGTTAATGATATATCTTTAGGACCAACAACAACAAAAATATAAGTTCTGATGAATACTTATACGACACCACTTCATTTTTAGTATCCGTTCTTTTATTTGCACAATAGCGTGCAGGATAACCCAACATTTCTACACCAACACTTGTTCTTACAGATTTTGCACATATATTTGAAAAGCTCGTTGCAGGAATCAGAAATTTCTGGTAACTCCGACCATTTCAGCTGCCAAGATTCATCTTGCAACCACCATCTCTAATCGTTTGGAGATGATATACATATTGCTCGTTTGTTTGCTTGTCCCCAAAGTGTCCAGCTTGGAAAGCACTATGTAATACTTGTTGTTGTAATGCACCCTAGTCGGTGGCAGACTTTCAAGTGGACGATTTTTGGTCATGAACAGCTCTTGTCTTGCATCATTAACACTTATGGTGTCACTAGTTGAACAGTACAGTAGTACTACGTATCTTTCAATAATGAAAAAACTTCATCTACACTTCATTTTATTATCAAATTTTCGGAAGAATTTTCTATCTTCCATCTTCAAGATTACAATGTATATTCAGGTGATATCAAATTATAAAAGATTTCTTAGCATGGTTGTTAACAAAACTTAGCATTTATCCTTAAAATGCTACTAACATATTATTATATTTACAATTGTTTCAAATTCAACAATTCTTAATTTTAATTTGATAATAAAATGAAGTGTAGATGAAGTTTTTTCAATATGTTACGAAGTGATTTAAAGAGCAAGTATGGATCTTTCAATAATGTCTAAAATTTCAGTAGGAATTGAATTTTGTGGTTGTGAGATAAACGAAAATGCAGTAATAGCTTCTTAGGAGAGCATCCATGTCTTTCAAGTTGATTTTTTGGAAATTAGGAATGCCATCACAGCCTGTGAAGGCATGAAATCATGGTAAAGCAATAGCCTATTCCCTTCCAATAGCTTCAGCTATATCATGAACCGGAATAAATCTTTAATTCTTTCCTGCTCCAAAAGCAATCCAAAGTTTATCCAGATCCGCTGCTGACAAGGTAAAGAAGTAAGCAATTGCTGAAACTAAGACATCGGTATCTACCCTGCGAATAGAAATATTCCTGAAGCCGTTTTCCACCATGTCTTGGAGATGCAGTATTATTCTTGACTCCGCTTCTTCATGACCAGGACAAGTAACACCCAATGAGGGGAGTTTTATATTAATCCGGAACGTCTTCACCGGACATTGTTACAACCTGTACGTTTGTGATGGTATTTATAGCTAAATAGACTGAAGAGCTCCTCTTTGCTATTTGTATTTCTCAAGAATCCTTGTCAATTTTTAGATACAGTTACGTATGAAAGCACTTGTGTCCTGATTCCTGCTTCCCTCTTCTGTCTAGTTTCACCTTTAATACTTGGTGTAATGTATCTATCCCAAATGAAATCAATTCTTTGACATCCGAAAGCTTCAATGTCTTTATAAATGTGAGAGTGAAATGTGTTAATGTAATGATGTATATATATTAACTATAAAGCAGATTATATTAAAGCGTGGTTTCTTAACCCTATAACCTTTGGTGAACTGAGGAACTTATCCTTAGTCGTTTATCAGAGTGCTTAATCGTCACCTGTCTGTCGAAGACTGCTGGGTGTAAAAAAATTAAAACCTTTTCTTGCTTCTTCTATTTAATCCTGGATATACTCTGATATTATACACCTTAATACTTAGCCTAATGAGTCGATTTCTCAAGACGGAGTATCTAAGTTGCTTCGATGGAATTTACCTAAGTCCATTGTACCTTAACTTTACAAGTAAATAAATACATATAGACTTGATACCAAAAGAATAACAATTTATTTACGTGACTAAATGATTCGTTTACATCTAAATTCTTCTTCTGAAGTTCTTGTCCTTTTATTATATCAACACTTGTATGATACTAACTTAAACATTAACTTAACAGTCTTTACGTTAATATTTATTTATTCAGAGTTCATTTGCTTATCTTTTTACCTTTAATGCAAAACCTTTACTTTAAACATTCTTTATTAACTTCTTTCAAGACTTGGGTTGAACAACTAGCATTGGCTTTAAACTTCAAAATGTCTCTTTAACTTTAATTCAAAACCTTTGAAAAGAATTGACTTAATTCTTTGAAGAGCTTTTACTTTGAATCAATAACCCTTTTATTCTTCTTTAATAATTATCCTTCTTCGTCGTTAAACGAAGTTCTTAACTTCCCGATTAAGCCTTGATTAATTATAATCTTTATCTCTTGATAATTCTTTTGAACCTAACTGAATTAAATCTTTAATAAATCTTTAGCCTGTAGCTGTAGCAACTTGAATAATCTTTAATCAACTTTAATTACTTGTACTTGATTAATCTTTAATCAACTTTAATTACTTGTACTTGATTAATCTTTAATCAACTTTAATTACTTGTACTTGATTAATCTTTAATCAACTTTAATCTTCGGACTAATCTTAAATGCCGTTTAAACGCCTTCACGAATACAGCCTTTTTAGGATTCTTGCTAAATGTTGTTCCGTGGTATTAATATGAGAATAAATTAACTTACTTTATTTTCATCCTCGAAAAACCTTCATGATTGGAACGTCCTATGATATGCCTAATCTATTTATGCCGCGTTATCTAGCGACCGACGAATATCTCCTGGAAAACATTGCAAAGATAGATTAGTACATTTAGCCTTCTAAAAGTAGAAATTTCTATTTCACATTTCAATAAATCTCTCGTAGCAAACTCGATGTGAAAATCCTTTTTCCTTCATCGAATGAAATGTGATATTTCCAACGCTGATCTCATAACTTAGAGAGAATAAGCGGTCATCCTAAAAGCGTCTGTTCGTTGTAACATCCGAATGTCTTCTCATCTCAATGGCAGCGTCCATACAATCACTTGAAATTCGTCTGAGTGAGATACTTAGATTGTTGCTTCCAACAATTCGCTCGTAAACAAGATGCATCGCCTTCTGCTTTTGGTTTTTCGATTGTTGTTCAAACTGGACTTCTTTCGATGTGAGTATTCCTTATAGTAATTGCACTTTTTAAATTATATTTTCACAACAGTTAACAGTTAAAGTACAGCATCACAGGTTCCTGGGAAGGCATGGTCATTCGTGTTTACAATATCTTCTACAATGTGTAGTAGGTCAGCTTATTATCTAAACGAAATTGACTATTACTGGAAAGTGCAGGTGGATATGGCTGATTTTCATGTTTGAAAATTTTTTCATATCTAACTGACGATTCTATAAAGAATCTGGAAAACAGCTGGATGTCTGCTTTTAAAATCTTGAGTGTATTATTTTTCTTGCTAAAGCTCATCTCAGGAGTACTGAACAGCGGAACGTTGTTTTTTTTCAAAGGATGAAATATTGTTGCAGATTTTTATTAGCTGTCCCTCAATAAAATTGTGGAATAGCTCAGCACCAGTTGACTCTGATGAATAAACTGTTGCATTACCTTGCTTGTGTACAATAATCCTGCTGTCAATGAAATAAGGTCTTTATCTTTTTTTAAAAACGGGTTTCCTAACTCTTCTAATATGCTGTAAAGTGCTCGAACTTTAGCAACATATTTGACTTGAAATGCGTGGTACTGATCATAATGGAATGGATTGTTTTGTTCAGGTTGTAGCTGAATGCCTCTCTCAGGTTGTAGCTGACTCAAACTCTTATATTTACCGACTAATTTCTGGTCCAGAAACCATCCAATGCTTCAGTGCCGATGGATCGTGTGTCATAATGATAATGATCAAGCAAAAAAAAAACGAAGGCATCATTTCTTTAAAACTCTCAAAAACAAAGATATAGTTTCCTTCTCTGATTGAGCGAACTAAGAGAAGCATGAGGATTTTCGTATTAAGACAAGTTTGCCAATATTTGAACATGATGCTCTCTTCAGCTAGTTCTTCACACAACGTCTGAAAATCAAGCTCGGAATCTCCTTCTTGGTAAGCATCACGCAACAAGTAGTATAGTGCTGCACTTGAAGTTGCAATATCAGCTTGAGCAATTGCACCACTCCCTCCACTTCATGATATCCACTGACCCAAAACTCAGAGCCAAAACACTGACCCAGAGCATTATTTTCTTGTTCACTGGCACTCTTCCTCACCTTCTGATCTATATGAAATGTTAGTTCCATTAAACAATTGATCCTTACTGGTTGCAGAACCCTCGCAAAAAAAAACCCAAAAAACCACACCTTTTTTGGCACTAGATGATCGCTGTTCACATTCATGTGATGATGTCGACTCTTCTTTCTCACCTTCAGAACGCTTGCGTTTCTTTGCTCTTTCGAACATTGTACGATTGTATTTCAATGCACATTTCTTGTGCCACTTAGCTTCCCTTCGTAGAAATGCTTGTTCCATCCCGCTCTGTTTCAGTTGTTGTTTTCATCAACAACTTTACATCAATATTCTTGGGTAAAGCATTTATACTACCAAAGTTCTTTAAGTTTTTCGCAAGCGTTGCATATCCGGTGTTACGTGCAAGTACATTTCTATTATTTGCAGGACAAACCAATTTATCAGCATCTGTATTTTGGCACAGTATACAAATTATCTAATCAATAGGTCTCTGTTTATCTTCACCCAGATCACTCTGAGGAACTAAACGGAACCGCCTTGCCATTTCAGGATCTTTACGCACTCAAATCTGAAAATAATGGATAGCTAACTAGTGGCGTATTGCAATATTTTTTAAAAGTCATATTTAAACAAGTAATATTGAAACAAATAAGGAACATTACAGTATTTTGACATCAATATTATTATTTTACACGGATGCAACGAATACGAAACTTCTAAAACTGCAATAAGGATGTGCCTTCGTGCAAATAAGGACTATATATGCCGTTATATTGATTCTGATCCTATTTTGAAGATGAAAAATGAAATCCTTGATCTGAAAAACATATAAATCGATATAAAACACTCTTTTGTATGATATGTATCAAAATGGTGTAGCAAAATCAAAACAGGGGTAGCCATTTTGAAACATAGCCGCCATTTTGGATTACAGTTACTTTGGGCGATGCCTCTCCATCTTATTTTCATTATATAAACATAAACTATATTCTCACCAAATGGCATATTCTTATCACAATTTGCAGTTTATATGTATAGAAGCTCCCCCACTATTCTGGAAACTTAATTTCACTATTATTCGCAAGAAACATATAAAACAATGTTAGTCACTAATTTAGGTGTCGAAGAATTATATTTCTCAAAATCCTTCCTATCCAATATGGCCCTCTGTCTTTGAGACACTGAATACTATCTTGTATCTATTTCTGTCGTTAAAATATATTAAATTGTTCAAGGAAAAATTCTACTTACAATAGTTCAACATATTCTTCTGTCGAACAGCTACGGGTATCCTGAACAATGATGTCTATGCCTTCGATCCGCTCTTGTATATTCGTATCCTTGCAAAGTTTCCATTTTGCACTTATAAGACTTTGACACCGGGCTCAATTCTGTCCTGGGTGAATTGAACTTCGTTACTTTGTCACTGGACACTAAATTCTAAAATCACAACCGCTTTATTATGTCTGTCGGACGATTCTAAACGGATCACATATATTTTACTTGCGACGATTATCGTTTCCTAAATCTGAACTTTTCCCGATAGGCTTCTCACATATTATTATGGCCTATCACTGCGTCGGTGAAATTCCCGCTGAAACTGCTTTCCCTGGGAAGAAAGTATTTCCTCCCCTGATCCATCCGATTTCCTCGATCTTTATTATTATCTTGCTTCGTCCTTCGGCAAGTCTACGAACGATGCTGCCTTTGCTTCGGCACGGCTTCCTTTGTGCCCCCGTATCCTGGCAAAATAATCTGCACAGTTTTCTTCGCCTTGCGGCTTGGCGATACTCACAAAATATGCGGGCACCTCGCGTTCTTTTTGCGAGGACGTGAACAGTTTTCTCACGTCTTATGTCATTGAGAAATGCAACTGAAGTCTTTACAGGCACTCAAAGCAAAAAAATCTTTTCATGATTTATTCTCACGTGGCTCATGCGACAATTAAACCAACACTTGATTAAGCTCGTGGAAGTCAAAAGGCATTCACGTGACAACATTGCGTTGACTGCGCTTCAAGAACATGAAAAAATGCTGAACTTCGGAGGCTAAACTAATTATCCTAAATGAGAGAATTAAATTGTCTCTCCGCAAAATTTAGGGTTACAAATTTTAGAGTTAGAAATTCAATGCAGGAATTTCTACATTTTTGAAACAATGAAACACTCGATTAATTATTTGGATAGAAGAGAATTTCCAAGTTGCAACCATGTGACATGTTAAATTATCGCGTTATCATTTTCTCTTAATTTCCAATAAATAACGTAATAAGTCCATCAGATCATCCCAGTTATAGATTACGTGACGATCTCCGTATATGAGATAAGGTGAAGTTTTTGAACATATTTTAGGTCTATTTATTTCTAGAAGTTAATTCTAGAAGTTGTAGAGGACTTCCAAATAACCAATAAAAATTCCCTCAAAGAACTTAAATCGTACTTAACTTCAAATGTTTTCCCTTAAATTTATTTACTATTTTTTTTTCTTTATGAAGAAGCAAAAGTCCGATATTTGTTTTTAAATTGAACTGTACAGTGAATATAAACAGAAAAAAATTCCATTTTTGTTCCCCATTAATTAATCCGCTTTAAATAATGAAATAGCTTCAAATATTCAAGACGATAAAAATACTTGTGATATAACATTAAGTGAAAAATACTCTAAAGTATGATAATTAAAAGAGTAAACAAAAGATTAAATAAGTTTTATTTAATCTTTTAATTAGAGGATAGAGGACACGAGGATAAGGACACGATAAATCCAGTTTATGTTTTTGGAGATTTGATATATAATTGGCTATGGGTATTTAATACTAAATCAGTCTGCGTAAACTACATACACACACCTGAGCTGCACTGGCTCACGATACTACGAAAATAGGCATAAGATTGATTCTTAGGGTAATATTCGATCTAAAGGTTTATAACTCAATAGAATAAATAATACCTGAAAAGAAATTTAATACTTCATATATGTTATCGCTGTCTTTTATTACTTCATATATATTCTTTTTCTAACATTGTACTCTGGTTATTGTATCGTTTTAATGTTATAAAAGTGTAGTTATTTAACTTTGGTAACTTCATGAGATTAAAAATTTCTACTCATGGAATTAAAATGAAAGCTTTTACTAAAGAATCCAAGAATAAAAACCGCAAATTTAAATTATAATGAATCTGGCATCGCGTTGAACAAAGTTGAAGCCCTAGCGGTGCCAATTCTCCAATGTTCCTAGAGAACAATTAGAGATAAATCTATTTAAACTAAGATAGCAGTCATCGAAAACCATTGATAAGATAGAGTCGATTGTGCAGGTAGTTATTCCAAGTCAAAGTTTTAAAACCACAAAGGCATCAAATCCAACCGCAATGGAAGTAAAAACATTTGTAGAATAGAATAAAAGAAGAAAAAAAAAAACAATCGAAGTCATTTATACGGTAGAGTCTATATTGTCAAGATAAAATATAATATAATATAACAATTGCGGATGAACAATCCCTAGGCTTTCACACAATCTGTCACACAGAAAGCTTGTTATTATGTGGATTCTTCATTAATAGTAAAAGCGATTCTTGACATTTACGCAAGTGATGTTTACTTTCCCTCGAAAAAAAAAGAGAATTAAGAAAATAAAGCCCTTTCTCTTTATCGTGGGTCGCCGTATTACAGTTATCATTCTCTTTTTTAAAGGGATTCGTCTGCTTCTTTAGACGAATCCCTAAGGGGCGCTTAGGTTTGCTCTACAGAGGCAGGGCTCAATTATACATTTAATAACATAAATGCTTTAATTTTTAAGGATATACATATCAGTATCGTGAATATTGCTTTTGTAATTGACAAACAGCATAATAGTATTTTGAATTATTGCAGTAACCCCTGCATTACAACGTCTTAAAATTCGCCCAATATCTCTAAACAAAACATAATGAGTGGGATCGAGATACAAAGCAAGATTGAAAAGTACCTCCCTATTTTAAAATACTTACAAATTATTTATTAACTATAATTTTTACAAGAAATGAATACGACAGGATAGCGTGTAGCATGAGGTTCAATTTAGCATTCGATACGGACACGAGATTTCGCTACCAGCTTCTCGTGCAGCCCAGGAATCGCATCCACTGATTTCAGCAGGAACTCACGTGGAATGGAAGACATAACTTCTCGTATTCGCCCTTCAAGTTCTACCGAAATCATTGGTTTGGTACAAGAGACTTACTCCTTTAATCTAAATACTCATTTGTAATAAACAGCAATAATTCTACTTTTATTTTTAAATGAAAATATCGGCTGAAAATGAAACAAAAAAAATCCATTTCTGAGAATTTCAATGATACTTAATCTCTAACAAATGCATCTCAATGTTTAGTTTCCAATGTATACTTTATAAGAATTTGTATAATGTTGTGGCACTAATTTACTGAAAAGTATCCCTTTTGGACTTCTAACATATAATTTTGATTGGCTCCAACAAATTTTCTGTGAACATTACGTATCATAAAGTCATACAGAGCATAAAGACAGACAAACAAAGTAACATTATGAGCATCCTCTTTCTAGCAATTCGAATAGAAATGCTTCTATTGCAGAAAAGTAAAAACTATCTTACCTATTGTGTACAATACAGTGCTTACGCAGTCATCATCGGCGAGATAGTTTCAATCCATTCCTCATAACTCAAATGACCTTCCACCGTTTTATTTTCACTTTGATAATTATGTTCAAAATTTAAGAAGAAACGAATCTTTATCAACATTTGAAAATTTAATTGCAATTTTTCCCTTTTAGGTTAACCATAAAGTATTACTTTTTAACTAAAGAATTCTGCATATTTGTAAAATTCTGAATTTAAAGGCTAACATGTCTGAATGAACAGGAATTCATAGTTTCCCAAAAAGACGACAAAATCTTTTATAACTACTTGTTTTATTTAAAAAGCAATTAGTTCAGGAAAGAATGAAAATATGTATTGATTCGTTACAACTCACCGAAGCATACATGTTTTAAAAGGATTTGAAACACTCGAGGATTAACTTTTAAATATATAATTTAAGGGCTATACTCACTACTCCGTCTTCCGTTATGTTTCCGTAACGTAATTGCTTAAGTGACGTAGTTATGACTTCGGGGGTCATAAGGATGGGGAACAATTACGTGAAATAAAAATCATATTTGACTATATATTGCTATTAATCTATATTCAAAAATTTACCATCCTAAAAATTCAGGTAATTGTTCCCCATTCTTGTGACCCTGAAGACATAACTATGTCACTTAAGCAATTACGTTACGGAAACATAACGGAAGACGGAGTAGTGCGTACAGCCCTTTAGAATCTCGCCCTTGTTACTTAGTTATTTTGAACAATCATTTGGAAATACCTAAGAAAGTTATCATATGAAGGTGTGTTTTTATCATTCGTTTACAAAACATATTAACATTCTGGATTTTAATAGTTTAAAAAAAATATAATAAGAGCGTTCAATCGTAGATTTGTCTGTTCGTACTTCATGTCTCGCGCATTCACTAAACTTAAAAATTTCGCGTTTCTCGTAATGGTGCTGAATGTAACCTTGTAACCTTTCCTTTAAAAGGACCTAAAGTAAACAGTTGAGTAAAATATCATTATTCACCAAAGACAATTAAGCATCTGATTTATGTTTAGTGATTTGATAAAAAATTTTTAATAAATTCTTACAGTAACAACCCACAGATATGAACAAACTGAAATCGGTTACAAAGTTTGGATAAAACTCTCATTGAAGGTGAAATATTGCTGTGACAAATGATTAAAATCTACATGAATTGCAGTGAGATTGAAAGTACTTATTTCAGCATATTTGACGACTTCAACTGATTTTTAGAGTTCTGTACAAAACTTAACAAGTAGTTTCCGAAAGAACTTAAACTATATTTTCCTCCTTTTATTAAAGTATAATTTAGGGCTTCTACTGTATTCCATATTCTACGTAAGATACAATCACCAAACATCATCCCCTAATCTAATACCGCCCTCCATGATATCGAAACGTACAAACTACGAGTTTTCATGGCGTGTTATTACATCACTTGTGTTAATAGTTATTGTTCACTCGCAAAAGTGATTTCGTAAAAAATGTCAACAATGAGTTTTTCCGCAAATATTTAAGAATTTACATGTATTATTATACATACAATATATTCAAAAACGTTTAACTTGTTTCAATTGCAATGAAGTAGAGATGTCAAGGGATTAATTTTAAATCGTCAAGTTTTCAAAGTCGTGCTTATGAAGACGTGTCATTGTTCATAACGACATTTGTGTAATATAGTCCCGTGGGCGATATTAGGACATATTATGTTCATTTATAGATTCTTACACTCATGCTTATGAAAGCATTTTTCTTGTATTTAAGATGTGTCTTCGTAAATCTTAGGACCAAGAGTCCAAGAGAAAAACTGCTGATGCTTATCAATAAAACTTGATGGCACTTAATGTCATTTTCCTTATATTTTTTTTTCTTTTCATTGGACTCTTTTGAAAAATCTTTCATTTTATTCCGTAAGCAGAAATGTTTTATCTGTAATAATGAAATAACCAAAGTTAACTAATTAAACTTTTATAACATTAAAACAATAGAATAGCCATAATACAATGTTAGACATGAACATACATAAAGTATTAAATTTCTTTTCAAGCATTATTTACTCTATTCATATGTCGGTGAATCTACGGAAAACCTGAAATTCGTGTCACAGAGCAATAAATTGAAAATGATTGAAAATATTTGACATTTTTCAAAATCACACATTGAAGTACAAAATGTACTATAGTTTAGTATATTTTTTTTTTTTTAAATTTTATGGAATTTCCAAAAAAAAAGTTGTCCACAAATGGTGATTCGTTACTTCCGTGGACTGTCACAAGCTACTAAAGATCCAAACTGCTTTATTTTTTAATATTTTTCAAATAATATATATATTGTGAAATAAGAAAATATATAAATTTAACATAATATTGAGTGAAATTTTTTTTCGAATTATCAGTAAAAAGATTTTGCAACCTCAAGTCTTGTCACAAGGTTTTGCCATCACTTTTGTGGACATTCTTAAACTTTCTAAAAAATCCACCCGATGCGCTAGTTATCTTCCATTTCACTTAAAAACAAAAGTTTACACGGCGATTTTGGATTGGGAAGTGATTTTATTCGTCCGAGTCGCACATTTGTCAGGAAAATATTACCTTTTTATTCATTTTTCGTCATTTACACAGCTCATCCCGTCACTTCTGTGGTCATGTTTAGAACCTAATTTTTCTATGGAAAAATGATTATTTCTAGGCATGATAATTAAAATATCGTAAACTTAATTTTCTGAATGACTTGTGTTCCTAACCTCAAAATGAAGAGCACAAGGGTCAAGAAACATAAGTATTCGTCACTTCCGTGGACATCACTTCCGTGGACATTAGGGGTCCATGGAAGTGATGATCATCAACAATAGCGGCTACTATG